>QFDX01000943.1:0-24417 GCA_003315875.1 Lactifluus piperatus
GGCCGCGGCATCACCAGCGACGCGAGGACAACAGGCAGGGCAGCATCAGCGCGAGGACGGGAGCACCGGCGGCGCGAGGACGAGGGCCGCGGCATCACCAGTGCGAGGACGGGAGCACCAGCCACGCGAGGACGAGGGCCGCGGCATCACCAGCCGCGCGAGGATAATGGGCACAGCAGCAGCAGCGGTACGAATTTGTTTTTAGGGTTTCTTTTCTTTTTTTTAGTACAAGTGCCTGTATTTACTTAGATAATGTAAATGATTATGTAAAAACCCATGGGATGGCGGGTATAACCATTATTGGAGTGTGCAGTAGGTCAAATGCATGTGAGCCAGCAAGCTGGTAGGAGCCATTGACTAACCAGCTGCCTTTCCCGGCTACTTGGCTCTCAAGAAATAGGCCAGGGACAGGCTCGGCTAGGAATCGGCTCGGCTAACGGCTTGGCTAACAGCTCGGCAGGAGCTGCTGACACACTAGTGGCAGAGTCAAGATCAAGTCAATTAAGACAGATTCAAGAGATATTTAAGGCCCTCTTTTGTTAAGACAGATCAGAAAGGTGCCTCTTCTTAAATGCGTCTTAGCTGGAAATTAAGACAAATTAAGAAAAATTAAGACCATTGACGTTTTCCTGATGCAGTACTACAGTACTGTAGCACAGCCTAGAAAAAAAGCGCAACCTAGAAAAAAAAGTTTGTTAGTTGATTTTACATAAGAAAAAAAACAGGAAATTTTCTAAGTTGACAGTCAGCGGTTGAACTTCAAAAGTTGTGTCATGTTTGGACAACTCCCATGGTTGACTTTTGACACATGACACTAAATTTGCAGGCAAGACTCCGTTCAACTGCCATTTCCCACCATCCTCTCCCCTCTGGCTCCCATTAACAGCATCACACTGCTCCACCAACAGCATAGTGGCAAACTTTGTGATTGAAGAATTACAGGTATGTTTACTTCAAGTACTATATATACTAACTTTTTTTTTAGTTATTTTTTACTCCTCCCCATCCAAATGGGATGTGAGCCTCAGGATATTTGGGGTTAAGAGACCCCAAGGGAGTACTAGGAGCCCTGGTAGGGTACCCACAGGGTAAGTTAAATCATCCCATTCCTCCACCTCATTCACTAACCTCTCTGGCCCCGACAGTGATGTGACAACGTCAATGATGCGACAATGATGACTGCGACCACTACCACCACCACCACACAACGAGGATAACACCATGACACAGCCACACCACCTCCCGACAAGGGCAACACTACACAATGAGGGCGACACCACACGATCAGGATGACACCATGCGATGAGGGCACACCACCACGCAACAAGGAGGGCACCACACAACGAGGGTGACACCATGCAACGAGGGCACACCACCACATGACAAGGAGGGCACCACCTGACAAGGGCGACACCACACAACGAGGGCACACCACCACCCAATGAGGAGGGCACCACCTGACAAGGGCAACACCAACAAGGGCGACACCATGTGACAAGGGCACCTGAAAGTGACTAAAAGTGCACAAGTAACTTGCACATTTGCTGATGGATTAGCTAAGGATGAGACAATATTAGCAACCACAGTGCCATGACTTGGAGAACTAACCTACTATAACAACTTGCCAATATGACCAATTAAGTTGATGGATGACTCTTGAACTTTTTCATGATGATTCAGAATTGGAGTCATGCAGGGAACTAGGGTGGATAATTTTAGAAAAGCAAGTTCCTTCAAAAATACCAAAATACTCAGAGATACTTTATAGGGGGGTTAATATGTGTCATCCCACCAGAAATTTTGGTTTCAGTTTGGGAAATTGTAGGAAAAACCAAATGGTTTGGTTTCCAGTTTGGGGCTTCTCAAACAGTTTCAAACTTGGTTTGAACCAAACCAAACTGTAAAAGTTCTAGTATTCCTGTGGCTCAAGTTTTCTGCATTTGTACAAAATTAAATAAAATGTATGAAATTCTGAAAATATTTGAGCATATAGAACTCCTCAAATGCCAGTGGGTCCTCTGCAAACTCTAAGTAATCTGAGTTCCCAGTGAATAGATATTTGACCAAATGTGTAGGCCATTGCAACACTATCTGAAACTGCATTCAAATGCAGTTTAAACTAAACCAAACTGTTTATATAACCAAACCAAACCAAACTTCCCCAATGCTATCCTATTTAGTCCATTAAATCCCCCATTCTAAAATAATGAACTCAAAAAATAAAGCAATAATGGACATTTAATGGTTGATTAATGCTACTATAAACAACCTTAATTTTGCAGGTCACTGTACAGTACAGTATATGCAAAAATACTTTTTTCATCCCAAGATCCACAGACTAAAAGGCCCACCCCAATGCATTAAATACTGTATGTTAGCCTGTGTTAGGTACCCTAGTTATCCCCTCCTACTACTTCATATATTGCTTGTTCAAAAGATGCAACATGTAACATCCTAACACTACGGGAAGCGCGACCATGGAATTTTCCATGTAAATCACACCGAAAATTCCATGTATAACACATTGAAATACCATGTATGTTGTCTAAGAATGAGAAACGGAATTTTGGCAACAACTCCATTGAAAGGCCACGGACCGTCTGCCAAAATTCCACTGGGTTAAGGACGTCGTTTCAGTGTACCATAAGCCATTTTATTGGCATACACTACAGGGAAATTTTGAAACCAAATTCTCACTTTCAGAAAGATTTCGGTCCACAGTACAGGGAAATGTGGCTCATTTGACACGAAATTTCCCTTGGAATGGCTTGGAAAATCACTCTTTTTTACAGGCAACTTTGGTTTACATTGCATTGAAATTCTATTCATGACTAACCAACTGACATTTGTATCAAAAGCATTGGAAAACGAAACACGCGTGTCGAAAGACATCCAGCAAGCACAATGAGAGCACCAAGAGACATTCTGAAAGTGAGGCGATCACGCACGAGAGCCTCAAGGGTGTCATGAAAGCAATTTGAGAGTGTCAAGGACGGTCAGAAAGTGAAACGAGAGCGCCAAGAGATGTTTGGGAAGCACAACAAGCGTATTGAAGTATGTTCCGAAAGCGAAATGAGAGCATTGAAGATGGTCGGAAAGAGAAAGCAGAGCATCGAAAGATGCTTGTAGAGAGCATTCAAAGGCACAGAGACTAGCAAAAGGAGAGACACGACAGCAATGGCACAACTATGAAGAAACATAAGTCACAAAAAAAAGATCTAATAAAGACTACTTGCCTAGAACAGGCTAGGCGTTGGGAGTAGCAACGAGAGGAGGTGGGCCAGCTGGCAGAAACATAAGTGAGACGGGATGGGCTGGGCAGCGGGAGCAGCGCTGAGTGGCGGTGGGTCAGTCGGCAGTGACAACAGTAGGCAAAGGAGGGAGGGACAACAGCGTGGAAATGATGGCAAGACAGGTTGGGTGACAGAAGTGGCGGCGAAACGGGGTGGGCCGGGTGGTGACAACTATGACAGGGAGTGAGGGAGGGCAGGCGAGGCGGCAAGGCAACAGCGACATTAAGTCGAATGCATGATAAATCACATACCACGGTCATTCCCTAGTCCTTCCGGCTGCTGTCCTCTCACGTGCGTTCATCATCAGAGCATGCTGACAAGGAGGTCGAGGTCTGTATTGGTAAAGTCAGTGAAAGAAACTCTAAAATTAGCAAAGCACCCTATACCACGAGAGGACCGTTCGATAGGGCATAAGTGTAGTATTGACAACCACAAGGTGGACGTGGGGTGGAATCGGTAGCGATGTGGGCTCCTCCGCGGTGAAGGACTTCATGTGTACAGCTGCATGCGTGATCGTAGCAGCACACGATGTAACACGCGAGAGTGGCGAAACAGGGTTGGAGCAGCTATAACTACAGTAGATTCAGTAGGATAGGGAGTTAGGTTAGAAAAGCAAATATGACACTGTGAGGTTCAAGCGATGCTTACAGTATTGAGTATCGTCCCCATCTCCGCCCGTCAAAGTTGGCACAAAGCCAGAAAGGGCATGGCAAGCGTCTTTAGTCAAAGGATAAGCCCATCAAAGTAGGGAAGTACATGGCAGCGACTAACCACCGCACTGCCATCTAGTGATCTTGGTTGGTTCGCAATATGCCACCTGTGCAAATTCAGTGAATTGGCTTTCGGGAAGGGGAGTCACACCACTGTCACTGACGTTCAAGGGCTGCTGTAAGTGAGCCAACCACCCAACAGCAAAGGAAAGAATGGGCCAGAAGGGGGACCACATGCTATGGAACAGAAGACTGGCCGGAGATGATGGCAAACAGGAAATGGTTGGACAAATAAGGGCTTTGGAGGACACTGGTACGATGCATTTGGGAGGGAGGTGCTGTAATGACGATTGAACCAATAGTCAGTCGATTGAGCGCAGACAGGGCCAGGGTGAAAGGAATGGGGGGTTGACAGAAGCGGCGCATACACCTGCACCGTACTGACTGATAGGGGCTACCTGACGTACATTAATCAGTGAAGCAGTAAAAAAAACCTCGGCTTTGCATGTAGAACAAGTTGACGATGAAGTCGGACGATCGTGCAGTGAGTACAAGTGGTGAGAGCCGGTGAGCACCGGTGAGCACTTGAGGGACATGGTGGGACAGAGAGAGAAGTGCTCAGAGCACAGAGCGGAGTTGCAGACTTGGCTGATCTCGTTTAGATAATTTGTTTCAATGTCTGTTGTAGGGACTTTACATGTGCAAAAAGTAGCAAAAGTTGTCGCGTCGAGGTCGATTCGTGTTTATTAAAAATCCATGTAGTGTACAGGGCATGATCAAAGCAGGGAAATTCGGTCGCGTTTCACTTTTCCCTGTTCTTTACCATGAAACGCCACTTTTTCCCGGGATTCGTAATCAAAATTCCCATAACTGGCTTCCCGTAGTGCTAAAGGCACTCTAGGCAGATGTAATCTTAATGTACACAACTCAGTTCAATCATAACAATCAATTTCCACTTACAGTTATGTGGTATTATGCAGTGTGCTACATTGCTACAAAAGTGATGGGCAGAATGGACCTGGGTCCACTAGTCTTTCACCCTATGCAGTCAGCGTTATCACAAGGTCTACTTTCATATATAACAACGTCTATCGCAGTCCTGGAAACGGATCCTGTGTTTCACTGAAGGGACGAAGCAAATAAATGAAAGTCATACCTTAGTGTCAATGCATGCTGCGTCTCTGTGTCCGTGAGTACCAAGGCTTCGATTGTGTGCACACCCGGCGCAAGAGCAAGGAACGCCATCCTCACAGACTGACATGTAGCTGGTCGCAGCGGCCTCCATCATGACCTGTCAATTCACCAGTAAGCGGACGAAAATTGGTAACCCACCCCACGCGGACTCGACTCTCCAATGGCACGATCCCAGGGCCCGATCCCGTCCCGCCTCCTCCACATCGTGTAGGGCCAGCAGACGCGGCACCACAGTTCTCTTGTCCATGCTCACGGGAGTGGGCCTGCCCCCTCCGCCTCCGCTCTAAGAAGCTAACCTCGAATCGACGCGTCCACGCGCTCTGGTTAAACACAAAAACGTCCAGCGTGAAGTGGTCGTGAGGGACGAGCGTTTCCGCATGTGTGCCGGTACGTCCATGAATCCCGACGCTCACGACTATGCGTTCGTGCTCCGGAACGGCCGGCACTGACGGCACTGACGCGAACGGCGACGGTGCCGACGATGTTCGAGCAAGTGCGTCACTGCGCGTGACCTCGACCGCATCGCCAGGAAAGTGGGCCGCTCCCCACGAGGCGAGCGGGCCTTGACCTCGCGGGGTCGCGAGGACGGGCGAGCCCTTCGAAAATGCGGGGTATGCTGGTGTGATTGGTGGTGGCGTCGTTCCCCTGTCGTTCATAAAGGGCTCATCAGTTTCACCCGTGGGGAACAACTTGCTGAACGGTGTCGGTGGCGGAATGCCGGGACTGGGTGGGGGCGCATACGTAGTACGCGGCACACCTGACTTCACAGTTGTCGCATGTAAGGGCGTGTATGCGAGTTTCGAGAGTGGGCTCGAGCCGAGTGGTGAGCCCGCGCTTGCGCTCGGAGTGCCTGTGGGGCCACGGAAGGGGCGTGGGGACCGCGGTCTAGGCCTGGACGATATAGCATATCGTTCGATACCCGCAACTGGATTAGATTGGACCTGCTGATCTGCGAAGTACGTGGAAATGCGTGGGGTGGAGGTGGGAAACGGTGATGGCGGCTCTGGCGACACCTCTCTCTCCATGTGGCCAGTAGCTGGATGTTGCTGAGGCGCGAGGTCGAGCACACAATTCCAGCGTGACACAAATGGTTGTGTTGTAAATAAACGTTCTTCCTTTTTCTCGGTCTTGGCCCCGCTTTCATTTCCATGTACCCGTATACCGGAAAACGGTCTCCCACGCACGGTGATTGCAATTGGGCGTCGCAATTCCTCTTCTAAGGACGCCATGGACACACCCAAAAGAATTTCCTTCTCGGATATGGGATGGCTGAGAAGTTCAACTGCAAACAATAAGTTGTATTGTTCATGCACGCCTAAATGGAGCGGAAATGTTTCTGGAAGGACATCAGAGCTCCACGGGAGAAGACGTGCGCGCGCGCCACCGCCACCACCGACAGTGATGTCAACAGCATCGACCGAGAATCCCTCCGGTGCTTCGCCCGAGTGCTCAAGCTCCACACAAAGCATGACCGTGTGCTCCGCGTGACCCGCCGCCAGCGCATCATCCAGGCCTGGGTCGGGGTCGGGGGCATCGAGCAAGATATAAGGGACAAAAACAGTACGCATGCGCACACGGAAAGCAGAGGCTGTGGAAAGCGTGCGGCGATACGATTTGCGAAGCGTGGCTCGAGTAGCAAGACTAGGCGTCGTGACAGAACCGCCCACGGGGGAAGGGTCAGATGGAAGTGCAAATTCCAGTTTACGAGTCGTGGCATCGAGTCGTATGCTGGGAAGGGAAAGGGGGGATTGTGTGCGTACGAAGCTTGGTGCTGTATATGATGAGTGGGTAGCAGGAAAGGTAGAAAATGTGGGTACCTGAAGACAACCCCTCGAGAAGATTGACCTCATCCAAACCATGATAAAACTTCTCACTTTCATTTGCATCATTAACTGATTCCGGGAGTGCGGGTATCGGGGACTGGGGAAGACCCCCTGCCTCTGTGAGCATGGTCGCGAGCGCCTTCCTAGCCAGCGTCATTGGCACTGGGCTCTCCCGTACGGTGATTGATGCTGTGAGACAAAGTAATGGGTCGCGAGAGGGTAGCTGCAAGAAAGCTGTCGAAAACAGGTAAGTCCAGAACATAAATTAGCTTATCGCGACGCACCGACGTTGACGCACATCCGGTACACAGCAACCCAGACACCCGAGGTCTTGTCCCACAGTAGCGCAAACGAGTCCCTAGCTTCGACATGCCCGTTCTTAACAGGGTCTGGTTCTTCTCCCCACACCCCTGATGCGAGTGTCACACCCTCAGTGCGTACGTATCGGCGGTCCTGCTCTGTTGTTCCAGGCGTGGGGTTTGGCGTATTCATTGGGAATAAACGGGGGGGGAGATAGAGGCCACCCCTGTCTACACTTGGTTTGAGGGAGGTTGTACGTGGCGGTGCACCTAGTTGAGGAGCCGAAGGGGCAGACACACATGAAGGTGATATGTAAGTGGCATCGTAAGAAATTTGCGTATGAGCAAGGAAAGAGAGAAGAGAGAAGGGTGGGCGAGAAGGATCGATGGGTGCTTCACCCGGATTCTCCAGATTAAGGAGAAAGAAAAAATCAAGGAATTCATCTGAAAATGAGCATAAATGTGTTAGTGAGGAAGAAAACCAGAAAGGCTTTGACTACCGAAGAAGGCTCGCTTGCGATCAAATCCTTCTGATCTTAATTTCTCCAGCCATGGACTGTGATCAATATCCTGCGTTGGGAAATTAAGGAGTACGTTTGGAACTATGACGTCGAGTGTTAACGAGTTGACAATTTGCTCAAACGTTGACATCTGTTTTGTTCGTTCTCAGAAGCAGAAGATGGAAGCGATTTACACTTTGTCGGATGCGATTACGTCATCCGTGTCTACATCATCTGCATATATGCAGATCTGGCATATCAAGCGCAGCGCAATCAACCCCTTCCTGAGGCTCTGCTTGCGCCGAGGCCTAATTTTGTCGTTTTAATGACGGCCACCAAAGGAGCCTCCAAACCCCCGTAAACTCCAATCCTGCCGCCCTCTTCCCAACCCATAGCAGATAACATACGGAACCCCATGTTCGACCCGTCCAGTTTCGGTGCAGCCTTGACAAGAACGAAAAAGAATCATTACGGTGTCCGGGTGTCTGGGAATGCTCGGAATAACCATACCTCACCCACGACCTCGCCGTCGCGTGGTCGTCTCTCTCCAGCCCGGCCCTTAGCCTTCCAGTCTCCATGTGTCACATGGCCAGGTGGAAACTTGCGCAGAATCCACGCAACCCTTTTCTCATTCACCCCTACCTCGCTAAACACCTTCTTCATCAGGGTCGTGAAGCGATTAGCACCTTTTCCTTGACTCCTGCTTTTAAGATTGAATGCATGTGCTAGTTGGTGGACCGATTCGCGCACTTCCACGGCCATTGGAGGGAGCGAGAGAGTATTAGGCCCATTAATGTCCGCCACAAACCGTCTCATGTGCTGGACAACTGTCTCGAGACTCATGGGTACAGCAGAGGCAGCAGCTAATCTTGCCTTGCGTGCCTTCTTACCACCTTTGTGGCCGGTAAACGGATCTGCGGCAGCTGCGACTCGCTCCAGCTCCCGCAATCGCTTGCGCTCTGCCTTCTTTGCGCGATCGCGTTCCCATTGACGAGAAAGTTCTTCAGGAATGTGTTTGCCTTTCTTTCTCCCTGAGGTCAAGTAGAAGTATCGGGAAAGGGGGGAAATATACAGAGACGTACTGCCAGCCATGACAACGTCGGTTTCCTGCAATGGATTTATCAGTCATATGGCAAGCATATGGAGATCGCGTTACTTGTCTGTTTTCGGTTATGTCATCCACGTCACTCGTGTTATGGTCAGACTCGTCCACCCCTAGCTTCTTGTCCAGCTCTGCTGCTTGCAACATATCCTTGATTGATCGCCCTGCAGTCCGCATGCGAAGCCTTTCAAGACGTGCTTGGAACGGTATCTCTTCCTCGTCCGAGGTGCTATCGTCTTCGTCCTCAATTGATGAGGTGGCCGGGGCAGACCCACCCTCTGCAGCAGGTACTAGCAAATCCAACAAATCACCTGTCAACTCCAACTCTGCGTCGACTTCATCCTCGCTGCCATCACCCTCTGCTCTGCTCTCTTCGTCGCTTTCTTCGACCTTCTCTGCACAGATCCTTGCCTCATCCTCTATATCACCCGCGCTAACGTGTGTCTGCCCCGCAACACTCATGCCCCGCACGAACGCGAGCATCGCCCCGATGTCAAGGTCTTGATCTACAATCATACCGTCGTCCTGTTCGCTCTGCTCGGACATTGAGTCGCCCCAATCAACGTCAGAATCTCCGCGGCGTTGTTCATTCCACCACGGGTCCAACTCGCGTAGAGAAGCCTCTGCTTGAATGGCACCGAATGAACTAAACATAGCGCGCTGCTCCGTGGTCTCCCTGGCGGTGCGCCCTTGCCATCGCACTGGATATGTCGGTTCGTGAGAACTAGGGGGGTGGAGGAAAGTCGCCTCCTTGGAAATCAAGGAAGGCAAGGGCGCAAGTGCAGATGGGGGAGGTGGCGATGAAACGCTTTTGGGTGCTACCTGTCGGGGGAAAGATGTGGCGTGGGGAGAGTTATGCAGGGCCTCCTGGAGGGTCGGTGCTGCAACCAGCTCTGTCTCAGCTACGTAGGGAAAGGAGATAGGGGCTGCAGAAGAGGACGCGATGTGGCTGGAGATGAACTCGGCTTTTCGGGGATAGGGTGCGACATATACGATGATTTCATCGTTTCCATCTATATCCCCGCCTGAACTATAAGTGTCTAAGTGTTTGGCGGCGATGTTATCAGCAGGAGGCAGGCTTCCTTCGTGCATAAGCGATGGTTTGGCATAGATGCATTTTCCCGTGAATCGCTCTTCGGTCATCATAATTGCAGACTGACGTCCAACTTCTTTGCTCGAACTTGTAAAAGTCGAACTTGAGGCTTGCGTTGATGAGCCACCTACGGCCTCAAGCTCGTCCATGGCCTTCCCTAGATCTGCAAAGTCGAACTCCAGAAGCTCTGCCAGACCAGACGGAGATTCCGACGAATTTTGACCTGTATCACCTCCTCCGTGGAAGATTCGATAAACGCGTTCGGCAGTTGGAACATGGCTGGCTTCTTGTTCACCTGAGGACGGACCAAGAAACAATACAATGAACAGCAGCATTTATTAGGACGACGTGTATGCCGACCTGCCCCTTCAGCCACAGGCTTAAAAATCTCCTCCTCCTTGAGAAACAATGTTGGGGTCTGCCTGGATCGAACAAAAGCAACCGGCTTGAGGAGTGGCCGGTCTTCATAGAGGAGTTGTGAAAGTGAAGGATTACCACGACGCAGTTTCAATTCAAAGTGGCGCTTCTGCGTGCTCTCCTTAGCTCGTACCAAGTCTAGGTTGGCATGTCCATCCCAATGACTGCTGCCACGTTGAAAATCGTTGCCGCGGGAGGCGTTGGTGCCCTCCCAGACTACAGGAGTCTGGTACCTGCAGTCGTTGACTAACTCATCAATATTTGTAATTCTTCCCCCAGGTCCATTAGGCGCATCAAGTCTACCTCTATATCCTACGCCGGATGAAGCCTCAAAGGGTGACAAGAAGGACGGGACGTACCGAAGGGTGTGGAGAAATCACCATCGATTTCGCGTATTGGCGCATAACCAAGTCCACGTCCTCTCCCTGTGCCACGGCCTCCACGACCTCTCCCACTGCCGCGATCAATGAATCTTCCCCGGAAGCCGCGGCCTCGACCTCGACCTCGACTTCGAGCCCGTTGTTCTCCACCCACCATAACACCGTTCTTGAATATACGCGGCTCTGTTCACCTTGAATTTCCTTCTTTTGTAGTTGGAACGTAACCTCGATATGAAGGTAATACCGTGTGGGCAGGGAAAGGGCTGGGACTTGACCAGGTCGAGGCTGATTGTCGATAAGTATCCCACCGGTCCGGCGGCGGCGGCGCCTCACCGTATCTTCCGCAGCAGCACTGATGGGATCTCTGATTTGGGCCTCGAATAGGTATATAATAATGTATAATTAAGCGAATTCTATCTGCGCCCTTGATAGATGATGAGTAAGTCTAGCCAGTACAAAAGCCATCTGGAATACTGTTTGTCGCACGGACCTCACTTGCCCCATATTACAAGCTGTGTACTACGTACTGAGAGCAACACAGAAAAGTTTATCGAAGTCCCAAACTGTACTCGATACGAAGCTATGGAGTCGGTTACGCATGCACCGATGGGACTCTCAATTTTGCTAGTTTCTGCCATAAGGACAACCTCGTCCCGCAGTCCGATCTGCCTCGGCACGCTCAACAATGGCTACTAACACGGCCTGTCTAGTCAAAATCGATTAACAGCGAATGCGATTCCTTTACGACAATTCTCTTAGCACTGACCGCCGCATATTGGGCCGGCATGCAGCGGCATGTCTCGCTAGAAGCGTCTGGTATCATGCAGCATGCAGTTCCCGCACGGCACGTTCGACCTCGTCCACCACAGTGAACCTTACTGTACTTCTCACGTAATTTGACGTGGACTGCCTGCCACCGTACTCAGCGAGGAACAGACACCGGTGATGTTGGAAACCCCTCTCCTTGAAGGAATATTGTGGTCTACTAAGAACCCAGGTGGTTGACGTCGCGTCAAATTTGGAAGCAGGTAGGAAAGGAATTCATACATTCTGACAGTGTCGCTGCAAGTGGACCTTGACTACCTGCGGACAAACTTTCTTTGCATAGATCTGGGCGATGCAGCGCGAGGATACTCATGTAGATTTGTCGGTAATTCTGGATGGCCGCCATGTAGACCATATTTTCTGGAGAGAAGAGCCCGCAGCCAGCAAGGGGCGAGAAAACACAAAAATAGCTCGACACCTTCCAGATTGTTCTACTGAAGATACACCCAGGTCAGCGTAGGGTCAGAAGGGTTCATACCTATCACTCAATGACGGTCCGACGTAGCCTATCGGGGTGGCTTGGAGCCCGCCTTCTGGTGCGTCCGCAACTAGGTCTTGAGCTCAAGATAGCAATTGCCGACTCGCCGACGGAGAAATCCTCTTTGAAAGCTTATTGGACACAGCATCTACTTGGAATAATCTCATTTTGGACTTGACCTTGATCACCTCTGCAAGTAAAATAAGCGTGGCTGTCCACGGGAACACATATTGTTCGAATACGACGAAGAATCCGTTGTGTATGCTAACGAGTGTCCCTTGGCAGTCAGTGTAGATCTGGCGGTGACTTTGCCTTGACGTTTGTGTCGTGGCGTTGGCTGCCATACTTGACTGTGTGGACGCATCAATGACACTGTCGGGGTCGACGACGTGATCTGAGTCGCAGAACGCTGAGACACAGTACAGTACAGTATGGAAAGGCGATGACGACACAGGTCAACAGGTCAACAGATGGATGTGGAAATGTCGGAGTTTAAAGTCAAGTCAAATGCGGCTGCCCTGCCCTGCCCCTGCCTGTGCAAGACTGTACCTGCCTTCCATGAACGCTACAGAACGGGTCCTTCACGACCGCGTCAACCTTGTCCGACTCGTACGACGCCTGGAAAAATCAATCTATGAATTTGACTGGAGTACTGGACGTAGCACAACACTCTGGCTTAGATCACAAGGTTTATTGCAGGTTGGCCCTTTTCTAGATTTCACCCTCGGTGACAATAAGCTGTCTTATGTCTAGCAATTGAAGCATGCAAGGAAGCTCCTAAGCAGCGTAGAACTCTACAATGAGAACCGGCCCTCAGTGTAGGCTCCTGCTCGTTCTTGAGACAACTTTGACGTAAAGCGCTCGGTTTGTAGAAAGCTCAGACAACGTCTTAAGGATATTCGTGGCCTGCTGGATAAGTTGGATTCTTCCATGCTATCGGTGAGCGAGGTACGTTCACAATGCATCTTCGTCATGCTTCCAGGCCCAAATGTGGTGACTTCCTAGAAGGTCGTCCCCGAGCCTCTCCGGCCAGTACCTTTACTTCCGACCGTGCCGTTCCCACCTCCATCTGCTTGCAAGGTCGATTTACCGGTGTTTCAACGTCTGGCCCTGTCATCAGACGCTACTTTTGACTCCCTCACGGAGGTGGAGCCGTCCTTAGCAGAGGCCGACCTTCTCCGTTCGGTAGAGGACAAAAGTTCGCTGCTTCCACTGGAGCCCTCCCTCGACGCTGCTGCTACGTCAACGGCCCTTCTTCCTCCCGGAACTGTATCAACTATGCCTGACGCTGCACCGACGCAAGCACTTTTGCAGCATCGTACGGCTCTACAAGAAGAGCTCTCAATGCAGCTGGCACAAATGGCAGGACAGCTACGACGCAACGCCGAGCATTTCTCAAGTGCACTTGTTGCAGACCAGGCAATAGTCCGCAATGCGGAGGAAAATATCAGTGCAAATTTTGAGATGATGAAGCAGGAACGCGTGCGGTTGCGCGATCACCGCAGCAAGAGTCTCGGAACGACATGCCTGACAATAACAAGTGTTTTTGTGGTCTCGATTGCATTCGTGATGATGTTGTTTATAGTTCGATTGACCTGAGCCATTATTCCTTCCTTGTTCGTTATCTGACATACGGATCTCACATTGTTATAATTATAATGTCGGTGCAGTATCCCTTTTCGTGACTCACCCGTACAGCCATAGCATATGCACAGCCTAAAGTAGAAAGGATTATATAAGTCACAGGTGTGGCACTTTGTCACAGTCACACAAATTGATCGACGACCCACACCCCCACACAACCCACTACACACACCCTTTACCCTCCCTCTGAACCAAAGCCCCTCTCCGAAATTCTCACTCCTCTCCCCTCGTAGCAATAATCTTCACATATACAACAATAATAGCGGTCACGACATGAGACTTGGACCAGGAACTCTTTTCCTTGTCGGCGTTGGTCTTGGTATGCCCCGTTAATCAGGAGCTGCGGCCCCTCTCCCTGATGAGTACGTTTTGATAGCCACTGCCAATCCCCTGAATGTCATGATCGCCACCACCGATGTTTCGGCCTTCCGACTGGGTCACGCTGCTGCACATGCTGGACCCGCTGCTGGGGCGGACCCCAAGTCGACCAAGATACGCCATCTTTGTAAGCACATGCAGAGCGTCGTTCAGAACACGGCCTCCCGCCTCCTCTCCGCCATTGGAATTGGTGGGCCTTCTCTGTCCGTAACTACACCCGTACCCGAAAGCAGCAACACTCGGCTCTATATCACTCATCATCGGTTCATCCCCGCTTCTGCCATTGAACCTGCTTTTGTGATCAAAGCCGTAGATCCCCAGGGTAGGATCTATCCGGATGCCGTCGTGATGCACCATGGGATGCACAAGATGCGTAAGGGCGACCATCCGGATGCTCCGTTTTTGCAGCGCGTCAATCATGCGTTGATGTCGCTCGGACCCTGGGAAGGCCGAATTGTTGCCTTCGTTTTGGGTGGGGTTTTTTTTTGCCCTGTGGATCGATATGATATCTGACTATGGGCTGTGCTTCTTGATGACAGGATGCGGGATAGGCGTCCTTCTACGGATGTTCTGGGTCCTTGCCGTGTTGCTTGTGCGCGCCTTCCGTGGTACCCCTTCGCCCGAGGAAACTATCTTCGTGTACGCCGAGGAGGTGGCTCCACTGTACAGGGAGAATGACGAGAAGAATTCTGCGGGCATCATTGGTGTTGAGGAGAACCGAGCTTAGATGTAACCACTTTACCACTTATTGCCATATCGATTGTGTTTGAACAGCCCTCTAAGTGTAAACCCTCCCTCTCCCGAGAGGCGCTCCTTTTTTGTTTATCTTTCAGGAAGGCCCTACAGTACTTTGTATGCTCCCTTGGAAATATATATATGTAGTCAATCCTACCTACACACCATCGAGGCCAAGTTTGTATTGATCATGTGATCGATAGAATTTGCTTCAGCCGCGGCTGGCGAGGTGTGTGTCAGCCATTTGAAAGGTCGAGTCGGAGAGTCTAGTTGTCAACAGGATTCACCAACCAACCCTGGAACAGCCAGCCCTTGTTGAACCGAATTCCTTTATTTTCCACCATATCGTTTCTGTTACGGTAATTGCTCAAGGCTTTGACCTCAGAGTACGTGAACATTCTGCAAGTAACGTGGCAACTTCTCATGGTCGCACACATGTTGCACAGCCCACCTACTGGGGATCGTTCCATGTCGGCAAGGCAAAGACAAAAAATCCAAAATCTTAGTTGCAAACGCATCCTTTCCGAAACTATTCTACTTAGCTTCCAGTGATCCCCTCGCTTCCTCGTCCACGTCAATTGCCGCGTCAGCTGGTAGTATAACCACCCCAAACCCAATCACCCAATAGGTCGAAAACAAGCATTTCTCTCTTTCCCAGCTGCCTTAACTTCAGTTACCGGCCTATTTCAACAGGGATGCAGCATCCCCAGCAGACCCAGTTTTTCCCAGATCCTTCACTGCCCCCAGGCCAGGGTGACCTCGAGGCGCTGGAGCGCCTCAAAGATGCTATAAAGAGTAATCAACACCAGCTTTTCCGTGCGATACCGCGGCCGGCTACACTCGCCAGCCTATACAAAGGCCCCCTGCCGTTCCGGGTTCCCCCTCATCCGGAACAGACCCTTGAGAGCCAGGAGAAAGCTACGACCACACCTCCTGGTGCCATCTTCGAGAAAATGACATCCTCCGGTTTCATCGATGACGTTCACAATTCCCATGGGGCATCTCCCGTTCAAGGTCATCCTAGTGTACCTTTGAGGCCCGGCATCTCTAGTAGTACGGTGCGCACCTCCTGACTTCCGTAGCACGTTCCTTCCCTGATTGGTGTCTACTAAGCAGGTCTCTTCCTCTCCGGTGGACTCTTGGGACCAGGTTCACCCCTCGAACAGCGGGTCCATGACGTTGCAACAACATCCTGATGACGCCCTCTTCCTGGCTACCTCTCAGTTTAGGTCCGCTTCTAGTGGAGATACTAATGATGTCGACAATGCTTCTGTCAAATTGGTAAAAAATCCTCCACGCCTTGGTGCGGAGTCTAGTTTTGTTCCGCGAGAAACTTCCTTCCGTGCTAGCACAAGCGATACGCAGCAAGGACAACCACATTTACTTTCTTCTCCAGAGAGGCGTCGTCATGGACCCGATAACGACTACGGTGCCCGTCAACCGCCCTACATGTCAGATAGAGAGGGGCCACCGTCCCGCGACAGGCTGCCATATGACCGCGAACGGGACTGGGAGAAGGAACGCGAGATACTTGAACGGAATCGCGAAAGGGAAAGAGACCGGCGTTGGAGCTTGAGCGACCATCGACGCTTTGGTTTTGATCGACGATCTTTTGACAATGACCGCCGCCCGTCAGGCTACGATAGGCGTCCGCCGACGAACGATGATAGACGCCCTCTCCCCGTCGAAGACAAACGTCCGCCTAGTTTTCTAAACCGACGCTTGCTTGATGATCGTCGCATTCCTGACTATGAGCGTCCCCCGCTGTCAGAAGAGAATCTATCTAGAAGTGTTCCATCCCAAGGCTTACCCCGAGGATCGCATCTAGGAAACGAGAGGCGTCTTGATATGGCTCATGCTGTGAAGACTCATGTGTCTGCCCCGCTTACCTCGTCTTCCGCCCCTTCTTCTGGCGTTACTGCTACGACGGCTTCTGTTCCTGCTCCTGTGGATCCTGTTGCAGACCGTACGGTGGTTAGTGACCGTCAGCCTATGGGCAGTTCGCCCGCGACAATGACTACTGACAGCCAACACGTTTCGACTCCATGCGTGGTGGAGGACCGTTCCGATCATGTGTCTTCTTTACATGAACCTTCCTCCGTTGCAACTCCCCAGCTAGTGCCACGGGCAGAGTTAGCACGACCCGGTCTTTCTCTAGAAGAGCACCTTTCAAAACCACTAGAAAACCCCAGTATATCTCCTCTGCCGAGTACGAAACAACCACTAAACGATTCATCGCACACTCCTGTCTCCGAGCCTTTACACATTGTTGACTCGCGCCCGATGTTGAATGGAGATCGAGAGCGCTATTTGCTTCCTGCTGTAGACGATCGAACGCGTCCTATATCTGCCTATTCTCGTGCACCCTCTGATGGCCGCGATGAATCAAGGCTTCACCCTCCACCTCCGCCTCCTGCCTTAGCTCCTTCAGCAGTGTCATCTGCACAATCGTCGCTGTCTCTCCATGCTCGTGAACCCTCGCGTGAACGCCCGCCCAACTTCCGGCCGTATTTCCGCTCCGAGTTTAACCGCCCTTCAGAGGATGATCATCGCCTAGACGGACACCCGTTACCACCTAATGATGGCGTCCGGCGCTATGATGAACGTGGACGCTGGTCTCCGCCGCCCGTTGGCGATAGGCGGGGATATCGTGAATATCATGACCGTGATCGCCTGTATTGGGTTAGCAAAGATCGTACTCGTGACCGTCTGTCGCAACTTCCACCGCATCCTCCGCCTTCGCACTGGGATCGCGAGCGTGCGCGGTATTCTGAACTTTCGTATACCGGCCTAGACAAACGATTTGTTGATCGCGACCAAGGTAACCGTGACAGGTGGTATCCGCCATCATACGACGACCCTCTGAGACGTCCATTCGATGCATTTGTCCCACGTGGCCGCCCGCGTAGTCCTGGCTCGCCAAACCGCGAGTTCACCGAGCTGCGCCCACCGCCACCAAAGAGGGCACGTGACGACGCATACCAAGGTGCGACGGGGGACGCCTACTATCCTCGTCCTCATCATCCGTCGCCACCTGCAAGTTCTTTAAGCAAGGACCCACTGCCGCCTCCACCGCCTTCTAGACCAATCCCAGTGCCTATACCGATTCCGCGTCCCGCGTCGCCACCGCCACCGCCACTGCGATATAATCATATTCGCCCGCCCGCAGTAGAAATGTATGGAGAAACGTATGGTGGATATGACCGGGATGGCGGGCGCGGACCTACTGGTCCTGGTTACCCCAGGGAAGTCACAAGATGAAATCCAGGCGGCGGGTGGGCAGGTGTAGTACACCGTGAATAAAATGAAATGATCTAATACTGCGCGTATCTACTCGTACATGAGCATATGCTAGCATGATTTACGTAGCTTTGTGTCCTTTTTCTTCCTTTTCTCTGTAACACCTCCTCATTTCCTCTGGTGACGAAATACACAGTAACCTACGATAAATCGGCACCAATATCTATTCGGCGATTCATACCGTGGGCCCTTTGACGGTTCGGATCCGACAGATCGCGTGGCTGAGAGAGTTGGAGATAGTTCTAGCACTGATCCGGCCCGAGAAAGAACACTACAAGCTTTTTCAAAGAACGCCGCAGCAGTGCCCCAGCCCTAGGTCCTTGAACTTGAACCTTGAAGGCAACAATGTCTTGCAGAGTTGCATTGCCGACTCGGACTCGGAGTTTGGGGCTCCAAGTTCAGATATGAGCGCAAAAAAAGTTCAGTTTAAAAATCAAACCGCAGGCCGAGAAGCATGTATGGACATCAGTATCGTAAAGTACAGGCACGTCAAGCCGGGTGTATGAATCCTTGGTCTGGTGCTGCCCGTCATCTGAGTACATGCGAGTCACGTGCCATCCATCTCCGGTTTAGATCGGAAGCCCATACAGAATCAGTTGTGATGCATGTGATGCGTGGCACGGCCGCAGCGCTCACTTACTTGGCTGCCACGACCTCAGACTGCAAAGCATAGGCCGTTGCACGTGTGACTGGCCATACGTTGCTGCGTAGTGCAGGCAAAGGCGGGTTCAAGCTGACCGGAGTAGACGAGACACGCCCTCAAACACAGGCTTCCAGGGATATATCTGGCACCTGCCAGCGGCACTCAACGTCATATCCCCACAAGGCACAACGGCAAAACGGTGAGCAAAAATGGCGAGAAGCTGGAAAGATAAATTACGTGCCAGGTCCCCTTGCCAAGTTTAGTGCCCTCGACTATTCTCCTTTGATGTTGGCGAATTAAACGCCTCTAGCCGTGGAGCGCCTCATCTTTTCGTGACACTGATTACTGTGATCGGGTGACTGGAGGATCGCGATAGGCATGAATTTCACTGACAAGTAAATATATTCAATTGGATCATGTATCACAAAATTGGGAATGGGCCTTATAATTTATAATAAATTCCATCGTAATAATTAGAATGGAATTAATTTACTGTAACGTAAATATAAAGTCCTTATCACTGCATTATAACCAATCATGGGACGTATGGACTATACATTATAAGGCTTCCCAAAAATAATGCCCCCCCAAACTTTGGGACATACGCCACGCCGCGAGAGAAAGCAACCACATACACGACCAATTTTATTTGGCTTTGCAGATGAATGGGGCCCCGTTTTTTCGACTCTTTCGTCGAGATAAATGTCGATCTTAGACTCTGCCCAGAAATGTTCTCCTTTTGTAATTTCACTGACCTATGTTGACGTCCCCGTTTTAGGCTGGCCTTTCCTTCTTCCCGTACAACAATATCCAGCAGTCGTAATGAAGAACACAATCCTTGGATCCTACTTTGGATGACATAAAATAGCTGACTACTGATTCCCGAATCGTAGGCATGTGTCATCCTTCTCATAAACCCACTTCCTTCGGCCCGTCATCCAGGCAGACACATGAGTGGGCACAGGCGTCCAACTCCGTATTGATTTCCAAATCATGGACTCTAGTTATCTTATACAGTATATCGCATCTCTCGCACAGATTGCTCGCTACCGTGTGAGGCACGGGTTAATCGTCCGCAAGAAATGTCAGATGGGCACCAAATGCCTGGCTGGCTATTACATCGTCACCCGTCAGCTGACCCGATCAGCACAAGTCCAACCCGGCTGGTAAGAGACGCCGGAAGGGAGTCCCCGGTCCCCACACGCGTGCGGCGTAACATGAGATTCCGAAACACAGGGAAGCTGAACGGCCTCACGTACATGCGGATATCCGCAACTAGCAGGTTGAGTTATTGGTTAACAAGCGCCCGATATCGTCAATGTGTGTGGATCCGGACCGGCCAATTTTTTGGGCTTCAGTCACTAACGGTCAGCTGGTACAAATGCAAAACAAGTTGCAGATTCTGTTCCCTGTTCCTGACTTGTAAATTTTAGGTCAGAATAGTAGTGTTAATTTATTGGCATGTCACTTCCCCAGAGCGCACTGTCGGGGTAGATGCGAGAAGGGAAACGAGGATGCGTAGCTCAAGGATCAAGGACTCTCGGGAGGGTCCTCAAACGCCTCATTCGCATGATCACAGAGTCTAGCTGGATCTAGAAGCTCGAACGGTTCGATTTAAGATGGCCCTGGCGATTGACAGCGTAGCGCCGAGGGACGTTTGCGGGGAGGTGGCTGCGCAACTCGAACATATTAATCGTGTGCCATGATGTAACTCACATTCTACGCGTAGATCGCTTGCGAATTTATTTGATGAGTTTGGCGAAGGAGTGGAATAATACTGGTTTGACGTGCGGTACTGCATCACAACTTCCAATCGTGTTGTGTTTTTTGTCGATTGGTCTAGAACAGGGCAGGACAAACAAAGCAACCAAACACAGAGATCCAGGCGCAAGCCCCTCTCGTCACATGCTACTGTAAGCGGTCATCTGGTCCAACATCGTGAGCTAAAGCACAAGGATATGGTGCGAAAACTCTTGGGCCAAATAGAACCTCCGAGGACCAGATTAATGGTTCTCGTCGTGACCTCGTGACGACTATGGCCAAGGAGGGGTATCTCATATGTCAGTGATTGTTTTAGTTTAGGGCTACTTTCTGCAGAGAGTAGCTAGCAATGAAGCTATGTTAATTCGTCGCGGCTGAAAGGACGGGGCAAACAATGTATGACAGAGATAGCTTTGTGCGCGGCTGGAGTTCGTGGGCACAAATTGATTACTGTAATTGCAGGCATGTCAAATAACGATCTGGGAATGTGGATAATATTAACTTGTACAGTACAGTGGGGCGATGGGTGACATCATTCGTCATCACCACAACGAGCAACGTTATGACCCAGATCTCTGGAAAGGGGTGAGTACATACCTGACCGTACTAGTACCTACTCTGTTGCGCGATCGTATCGGAAGTGTTTGCGAAGCTGGTGCATAACAGAACTACCTTAAGCCCGAAAAGGAAGCCCTTTGACCTTCTCCGCAAATACACATGCTGATCTGTGAAGCGATTGCCCGAGTCGTGGCTGGGGAACACTGTGATACGAGGCAATCGGAAGACAGGAAATGTTTTTTCACGGCCTATAAACTCGAGCCCTGCCATCAAACAGCGTTAACTGCGCAGGACATGGCAATTACGCCACCCGGGCCGGCGTCAACCTCAAGGTAAATGGTAAATGGGTGACAGCGACGGGTTGATTACCTGAGGCGGGTTTCTGTTCGCTCGATCTGCACGAACGGCGAAAATATCTGGAAGGGAAGACGCATAATTAGGGGCAAACTTCAAGCGGGGGTGTGGGTTGGTGGGCTGTAGGATGTAACTGCTGGCAAAAGTCGCGCAGTGGGTTCTGTTGAATGGCAAAATGTACGCAATCACTTTTAATAATCCCATAAGTCCCCGAAAATACCCACTTCAGCTGCTCGCAGGCTGCCTGGTTGCTCCTCATGGTAGCGTACGTACGAGCGATGCTCCCTCCAGAGGTTGCACAAATCGCGCCGTCTTTTGCAACCAAAGTTTTTTCTCCCTTTGAGTTCCTTACGAGGTGTAAAGGATCCGCCACTGATCGAAACTGACATCCTCTCGCAGAAGACGCGCAACTGGAAGTTGAGGCGGTGCACATTAAACTGCAACAGATGCACCAGACTAAGTGTCCGAACACCACGAATCAGGACTGCGTCATTATTGCTCGTATCGTCAGTGGGACCTTCCATCCCTGCTGGTTTGCGGGAAAATGGACTAGAATCGAACGGAGAAGAAGATCACGCTCTGAACAAAGACAAACCATCAAAGAGACTAGAATGAAGGATCATACGATATGGTGGGGTGGTATGAAGAAACGCGTAAATGCACAAAAAAGCGTAAACATTAGTGAGACACTGCTTGGCTTGAAAACCGTAGTACTGATAAGGGTAGGAGGCAGTCGGAGTGGGAGCTTTAGGGGGAGATATCTGACAGGCTGAGGGTCAAAGACGCCTGCAAGTCTTGTGACACGGTCGCGTGAGAAGCTCAACGCTTCACATCACTGCGCAGTTATACCTTGAGGTCACAGTGCGCGCGTAAGATCTCGGGCTATGGACGGCGACCCGCCACCGCCGCAAGCATGAGTGGATATGAGAGAGAAAGAGGTCGTGGTGAAACTTGTTGCATTGGTATTGGGTAAGTGGTTGGCGTAAAGAACTCTTGCCAGGCACTGATGAAATGCACTTCAGATCGCGTGGGTCATGTCCACCCAGACCCCATGACAAAATACCATGCATGTTAGCTTCGGTCCTTCTCTATTGCGGGCGTCCCAAGTGCCTGACATTCCTGCTGAAATGGAGAAACTACCCTGACGTCATTGTTCTGGGTGAAATAGGGAATTGATGAAATGGACGCCACTGGTCTTGGTCAGACCTTTTGTTACAAAAGAGGGTCACGAGTAGGAATAGGGTCAACCGACCTATACTTGAGACACATGGAATAGAAACGCGTCCCCCTCTCTATCCTCAGAACTCGGCGAGAGGAAGGAGCGAGCGCATACAGTCGAGAAATGGGGTATTCTGCGGCAGGTAGGGGACTGGAGAACGTAACGAAATCTGGAGGGACAGAGCAATAATGGAAGGATTACGTGGTCTGGTTTGAAAAGTTGGGGGATACACGCCATGACCAGCGTGGGACAGGGAAAGGCACGCCCGTTCTGGAATCGAGAAACGAGTGAGGTGAGAAGCCTGAGATCCGGGGAGCTGCCACCAGTTGAGTGGGTGGGTGTCACGTAAGGGTGAGTCAAAAATGAGGGTGCGCGAGAAAGCTGTTCCTGTTGATGACAGAGTCTCGAAAGTATCGCTCGGCAAGCAATGACGTCGATGAAGGAGGCTAACTGAGCGAGGGTTGTGAAGGGGACAAGGTACGGTAGATGGAGACAGGGTTGGGGAAGGAAAAATTTTGAGCCTTGAGGCCTGAGGAATAGGAGTCTTCCAGGCTGATATGGTATCCAATTCTAACTCAGTGTCTAGATGCAGATTGATTGAGGAGAGCGATGAGCTGTGAGGGCGGAGTGTACCAGAGGAAGTGGTGCATGAAGCAAAAAGGGCGCAGGTAAGAGCGAAGAATTCTATAGACGCGGTGAGGATGAGGTCACTGGCTACGCTTACTACAGTAGTAAGCGGAGGTCGGATCGCCCGCGCGAGCGCTACAGTGGAAAGGGCGTAGCGACCGGTTTATGTTGTATGCAGAGGTTTTTAGGCCGCGGACAGGATCTGATACTCAGATAGGGAGATGACTGTGTACGTGGTGGCCATGTCGTTGGTCAGGTAATAGGATGCTTTTCATTTTCATTAAAAAGGTTGAGTGGGCGGGTACGAGTGCGGTACGGCGTGAGACTGGAGACTGGAACGACCATTTGTGGGTTGGGGGAGATCCAGCGATCCGGATTTTGAATACAAAGATCTGGGGTTCATGACCCTATTTGGGAGACGGATCGGAAAAAATAACCCACTTGTTTATTCATTCCATATTCCCACACATCCTATCCCATCCCCACCCCCCCTCTTCCCCCTCTCCCATCCCCCTCATCACCAGCACATACTACCAGTCGACTCTCTTCTCATCCGCTATTTCTCCGGTTTACTTTCCGCCATTAATTTCGACAAGGCGCAGAGAACTTCACCGAATCAATCACGGACAATTATCATACGCCTCGTGTAGAGAAGCTACCGAAAAGACAGGCGTATCACACGCGTCTGGCCTGGCCACGTCCCTGTGTATAGGCTGTGTACGGCTAAATCGTTTTCTTATGGATCAACATAAACTTCGTTCGCGTTCCAGTTCGCGGTCTGAACTTGTTAATCGGCCCCCAATTGCTGATACTCATAAGCCCCTCATTTCACCCCTCTCCACTAGCCTACGCGCGCCTCCTTCACCTACTTGTACCCCCTACTCCTGCCACTCCCATTCCAACCCGGCTACTGCTCAAACTCAGCGAAGCAACGAGGCAAACGCCCTTTACCCCCCCTCCCACTATTTTATTGCCTCCACTCCCTCA
The DNA here is from genome assembly GCA_003315875.1 of Lactifluus piperatus. NCBI lineage: Eukaryota > Fungi > Basidiomycota > Agaricomycetes > Russulales > Russulaceae > Lactifluus > Lactifluus piperatus. The sequence goes on from QFDX01000943.1 coordinate 24,321, forward strand.
ACTCCTCGTCGCTCATCCTCCTCCGTCCTCCATCCCCTTTACTTACTCCCTTCCTCTCCTGTTATTCCTACCTTGACAAAAATGTCTCCACAAGTAC
>QFDX01000945.1:0-14108 GCA_003315875.1 Lactifluus piperatus
GCTATGGGTTAAGAGGGGTTTGACTGTATCCCCTGCTCAGGTACAAGTTCAAATGCCCCGAGCCCATGCCCGCGCCGCGGTACCGTTAGCCTCGTCAAGTTACCCTAATGTGCCGCACGGCAACGCGGATTCACCTGTCGCTTATTCCTCAACAGTCTCCGCTGTCGGATCATCATATGCTTCTCAACCATCCGCACACCACAGGCCTCCCTCTGTCCCTGCACCGGCACCAACGGCGGACGACGGTGACAAGCCTTTCATTTTTTATCCAGAATATGAGGAGGCCCTCATACCACCACCACCGTTGTTCACCACGCAACTTTCGGCTCCCGCTCCGCCCACGCATGTGGCGCAGTATTGGTCGACGGGAAGCGCTGATTACTCGCATATTCTTAACCCCGCCGTTTCCCCTGGATTACTGCGTGCGAACCCCCCACCGGTTTACGATACGACCACGTACGACTCTTCCACTCATTCGCCGCCTATGTACCCGTATGTCGGCTCTCACGCGCAGCCTGGGGGCGTCTACGCGAGCGAGCACAGTTCGTCTCTGCAAAGCTGGGCCGGCTCCTAATTCATTCATTTTTTTTTTTGATCGGTTGTCGTCAATCCCCCACCCTTGTCAAATATTTCTTCCTCCTCTTAGGGTTTGTGGGCCTGTTGTCAAGTATATGTAACGTCTGGCGCGGCTTTTATCTACTACCTCATATCTGGTCCCAATAGGTGGCATTTCCTCGCTTTGTTGTGACTCTCTCTCATTTGCTTTGCCTCATTTTTTTTTTCTTTGCTGTGTTTCTTGGCTTCCCTTCATCCCCCCATTTCTGTTTCCTATTCCCCCCACCCACCACCAAGAGTGTCTCATGTAGGTACAGTCGATTTGTATAGAAGTTTTGCTCGTATGTATGTATGTAGCTATCGCTTTTTTAACCCCTTTGAACACTCGCTCTGTAATCAAATGTATAGAAAGAAAGAAAAAGAATCCCCATATCATGCCATGGTATATGGGCCATGCCATGTGATGGAATTGGTTCCGTCAGCTGAGCAAGGTCCTGTGCGCAACAACACGGCTGTCGTCCCAAAGCGGTGTTTTGGCTAGCTTGAGGCGGCACCAGAAAAAAAAAAAGGCGCTCAGCTCAAGTGTTCTGGGACTCGGCATCCTCCGAAACGAAAAACCGAAAGGGAAACCCCGTTCGCTAACTTAGAGACCGGCGGTTCCCAGGGAGTTCAGCCCAAAAAGTCCAAACAAATCAATTTTTTTTTTTGCTCTCTCTAATTCTCCAACTTGTAAATTGGCCCTTAGAACATCCCCCTCCAAAGCGATCAATATTGGTGAGCGATGCACGGTATAAGAGTTATTTTATCGGGCAACTTGGATACCTTGCAAAAGTATCTGTGGAACTCTCTTTTTTTGACAGTATGCACTCAGCCCCCTTCTCCTCTCCTCCCTGCCTTGAGTTGATACGGATAAGCGATTGCTGTACGTGAGAAGTGAGTGAGGGTGTAACGGCAGCGGCATAACGATATGATGCTGTTGTTATTGTAAACGATCGAAAGAGCTTAAAAGCACCACGTCCACGAGGAGCCTTGTTGGTTGGTTGGCTTGTCGTGTCGTTAATGATTGACAGTTGGCACCCTTGGCACGTCCAGCAACAGCATGCAAACGCAACGGCGCAGTGGTGACTGCCGTTAAAGTATAACATAACTTTAACCTTGCTTGCGGTAAAAAAAAAAGCCCTTTGCCCTGCCCTAACCTGCTCTGCCTTTCCTCACCTGTTCGGTGTCGCCGTGGCGGCGGTGATGTGGTCGTGGGTCATGGTCATGTTCATGATCACGGTCTCATACTGTAGATCATGGGATACCAATGCCTCAACTTGGATGTGGACTCATTGACTCGGACCTCACGCGGAAAATTAGCATTTAGCACTACCTTCCCGCTCCCCGTCCGGAATCCGGATTGCCCCCTCTTAAAGAATCTCCCCCAACTACCACTATAACCACCGACAACCACAACCGCCACCGCCACCACTACCGCTGCCGTGAACGATAAGCATCCGGTCGACTGTGGCAAGTTGATATCGGGAGGACGCCGTGGCAACTGCGGGTGCCACCAGTTACTTACTGGCCCGGGTTTGTGTCGATTGATTGTGCCATCATGTTATGCGTGTCTACAACGTGGGGATTTGCAACTCCATCGATCCTAGCGCACGATGACTCACTTCTATCTGACCGTGTGCTGGAGTGGTTAAGGGTCACACGTCCCCAACGGCAGCAACGAAGAAGGCACGCACTTCCCTCTCTCACCTCCTGCCCGTGGTTAGGCCTACAGCTGCCTACAGTACTGTATGATGTATGATCTGACCGCTGATTATTAGCTGCATTCGGTAGGTTGTTTACCGTATGTGCGAGTATTAAGCGTTGCATACCATCAACCCTTAGTAGGGGAAAGGGTACCTTCCAGGTCCCTCCGACTTCGATGGACCTAGTCTGACTTCACAGGCACTACATCATTCCAAAAGAGGCCACATTCAAAGGAGGCACAGGACCCCCCTACTCAATGGGGGTCCAACATTCACGTCGTGAGACCGAACGGTACATGACTTGTACTGTACTGTAGCGAAGTGACGGGATACTAGTAGGAAGTTGCCGAGCGCTGCAGGGCAGGTACAGTACGGTCCCGGCCCCACTTGACGAGGGAGATGCCGTCTCTTCTTTTGATGGATCGTATTGAACAACGGGGGAGGATACTGAGACCCTTCAACCCCACGTCGTACGGTACTACGCATTATCCTACCCAATACCAACGGTTGCTACCGCCGCCGCTACAGTATCGGCCCCAATTCAAGTAAGAAGGTTATTATGACTCGGCTCGACCTATCTCAACGAGATCAAATAACACCTGAGGCCTGAGGGGCGGTTCGTAATTAGCGGGAACGCACAAAAAATAAAGGAACAAGGTTGCCCACCAGAAGCCTGGTCAGGTCGCCGCGCAGAGCACTCGGGCTCCGGGCAATTGGGGGAGAAAATAAAGGAAGAAACCCATCGATGGATGATGCCCTGGCACCTCCCACCCCCTAGCACAAATCAAAACTAAAAATAGATGCCCAAAAAAATAAAGTCATAAAGTCAGATCTGAAGAGAGGGGAAGGGGGGGGAGGGAGGGAACAGGGGGAGAGAACCCGCACAAACCCTAATTCTACCTGTTGTTTTTTTCATTTTGGGTCTACTTTATTCCCCAGGGTTTGGGGAAATTTGACAAGAGGCGCCTATGCTGCGTACCGTGACGCGTGTCCGAGTCGGCGTACCCCCGTCCTTTATTAATAAGATCTCAAAATTTTATTTCCCCCCCCCGTCAAGCTGCGCGCTACGCGGGGCCACGCAGCAAGCGGCCTTCCCCAGATACTATCACTTGACCAGAGTTTGACAGGCTGACCAGAGTTTGAAAGTCTCATTTTTGGCTGTATTTTGTGTCTCATTCCTTCGATATTCCTTAAAGCAGCTCAGGATTGTATCTGTGAATAGAATCACTACTATTACATGTTTCTAGATACTTGAAATATGAAGAAAAGAGTTGTTGAAGCAGGAAAACGTGAGAAACAGAGTTAGGGGATGCTCCTTGAAAATGCACAAAATGCAAGATCCTGGACCATTGCCGCAAGCTGGTGCCTTCAAATTATTAGGGATTGTAGAACATATACATTATTTCATTACAGAAGCACCCGATCAACATGAAGATGAGTGTGGAGGGTGTGGGATGGCATAGATCACCTTTCTTGACGAAACGGCGTGACTACACTTTAAAACTCCGCCCAATCAACAGACCGATGACCTGGGCGCGTCATGCACGTGCTGCTATATGGCTCCAAGTCGCCCTCGAAAACTGACGCGTTCTAGGCAAAAGACACGCTCCAGCAAAACCAAATTGACACGGTCTCATGTGCCGAGAATGAGATGTTGAAGAGGAAGCTAACTTGAAGGAGCAGAGTGCAGAGGGTCGAAGAGGGAAGCAGTTCCATTCAGAGGCTCAATTCTTGATGGCACCTGAGTCAATTGAAGCCTGGCATGCAGAGATGCAGGAGGGGGCAGAGAAGGAGGAAGCGGAGGCACGAAAAGCAGCTGAGAAGGCTGCAATGGAGAGAGAGAATGAGACTCGTCGGGACCGCTTGATGTGTGACTCCTCTGTTCGTTACCGCGGGAGCCTCAAACCCAAACGAAAAATAGATCTTGAGGACATTGCTACCCTCCTTCGTATTTCCTTCACGAGCAAGACCACAAGGGACCAACACATTGATGCGATAACGAAACGACTTATCGAGCAACCAGATTTGCAGATAGATCCAAGGTTTGAGGGGTTGTATTCAAGTCTCGGAAAGGACTTGCCACCTCCACCTTCGACGTTTCACACTGAGAATACCCACACATTCATTTACAACAACTTTCCTCCGAGTTAGCTTGAGGGACTTCAACGACTATGAGTTTTCAAAGACTATGCCTCCGCTTTCACGCCATTTCCAAAACAGGAATGGCGAGCGGGACTTCAACTCGGCCACCGTGACATGAGCGTGACGAACTTTCAAAGTCCCTGCCGATTCGAGTCCCCCTCAAAGATTCATTAATAATTCTCTTCGCTCTCATTCATTTTCTATGATTTTCTCTTATTAAGATTGGTGAGACAATATTGCACCACTTTCACACTAAGCTCATACAAAAAGGTGAAGTATTGCTTGAGTTATGGACGGATCTTTGAAAAGTATTCAAACTCTGGTCAAGTGATAGTAAAGAGCGAAAACGTTTCGCGGAAATATAAATTATGTGTCCCACTCCCTGCCCATTCCCTTCGGAGATCGGGAGGAGAGAGAGATAAGTGGTTGGGCTGACGGGGAGGTGGCCCTAATAGATGGAATGGATGGTAAAGTTGTGGGTTTTGAGTTCCGGCGGCGCAAACAGCCCGCTGACTGCAGGTAAACGAATACTTGTACGGCATGGGTGCATGGCGTTGTTGTCACAAAGGCAACCCGGCTTCTCCGATCATTTACCGCTATCCAATTTAGGCGTAGCACCAGAAAATGATGATGGTGGGAAGTTAAGAACCATAGCCATAGGCAGAGCGGTCAGCTTTAAGAAGGTCAATAAGTAATTCATGTCGAAATTGCGAAGGACACCTCCGTGAGAAAAACGCACGTTTCCGATCCCCGAGTATAGAGGTTTACTCGACGTCCCTCGTTGTCGAGGGTTTGAACCAGTACATGTACTTATCTTATATGAATGAGATAACGCAAGGGCAGAAAAATACCGGGTTTAGATAAGCTCGCTCTAGCCCAACTAACCCCTTCTTACTGAATGGTCTACCTTGTGGATGACGACACAGGTGAAACGCATGTCTAACACATCCTCATTTAATTCGAGATGGTCATGCGAACATGGGCAATGGGGGGGAAAGACAAGCATATATTACGTGTCGCTCCTGGGCTGTTCTGTATGCACTCGCAAGCAGCCGGTGACCGCATGGTAGTGGCAATATTTATCTGCTCCGCCACATCAGCACGTGTAGCGTGCCGTTGGTCCCAGAACGAACTGCAGGTGGAACGCATTGTTGGTAAAATTGGGCGAAGCGATGCCTGGTACGGAACCTCCTATGAGAGTGATTCGGTTTGCATCAAGTAAGGTGCCCCCCCGATCTAGTCAATGGCTCCCGAAGGCAAGAACTGAACGGTGACGAATGAAGCGAAGCCTTCCAAGGGGCGGTAAGTGTGCCAAACTGACCAGTGGGTCGCCTCACATAGGGTTGGCATAAAGGCCGCATTTGGCGACCAAGCCGCCCGAACTAAAACGAGTTTCCACAACACTGGACCATAAGGGAGAACACATATTCAATTTAGGCGCGCTGATACCTTATGTTTGTGTTGAGTAGCATAGAACGCGATGATAACACAAATGTGGGCGGGTAAGTGGACCTTCAAAGGGGGGCTGTACGGGTTTTTCGCCGTCTAGCGGAACTAAGCTGCCCCGTGAACGTCCTTTACGTCAAGACCTCTAGCCTTCAGTCGCCCCACACTAGGGGTAGAGACGCGAAGTCCTGCGATACGTGGGCGGTGTCAGGAGTGTACGACCGTGCGGGGTCTTTACGGACTTGGATCGACGGGGCGTATTAACACCGACGACGGTTGCGCTCCCCCCCACAGGATAGTTGCTTAGTTCCCGACCAGTTGTTGTACTCAGATTGTCGTCGCGGACGAAGGCCCCCTCCCCACCGTGGAACCACGGTCCGTATGCGTTTCAGATGGAGCCCAATTCGTCATGGAAGCCAGGACCGGGAACGACCCGAAAGAAGAAGTATAAGTATTCGGCCGCTTTTGTTTTCAGCTGCTGATGTTCGTGATGAAGAACGAGCTTTGGACGTTCGAAGAACAACCGAAATGTTGTGTCCCGGCCACCTGGTCGTAACTAATCCTAGAGGTGCGGCAATTCCCATCCGTGCATTACAGGGCGTCCAACAGACGTAAGCAGTTCCTGGCACCTGCAAGCTGCCACGAACGCGAGGCAAGCTGTAAGTCAACTTCATGGCACTAGCACCTCGCCGCTCAAACGCCTTCGTGGGTAATATGGGACGTTGCCATTGCTTCTGTTGTAAGGGTAGGCCCCCCGCTGGCCTTGCATCAACATGAATTCCACCTGCTTGTTCCACCCTCCGTCCCTTCTGCCTTCTCACTTCCACCATCCTCGCGATCATACCTTTCTCACATTCATTCACGTCTGCGCCCGCATCTTCATCTCGATCGCTCATTCTGCCTTATCTGACGCGCATCCACGATCCTCTCACCTGTTCTGCTGACGCGCTGCAGCGCCCTCATCGGCCACGATCTGTGTTGCGGTGCCACCGCAGCCACGATCCCGTTATGCTCGGATTGACGTGCCTCGTGTCCCCTTTGTTCAAAAGCTTCGTATTCCCATTTCTGTATGCCTCGTGTCTCCCTCATCAGTATTCCTACATCAAACTTGTTTGGCTTGTACAAGCCAAACAAGTGCCAAAAAGTGCCAAAAAGTCGACAAGCTGACAAGTTGACAAGCTAGGTCCGTTTTTCAACAAGTTGGGTATATTTTTTCGCTCGACAAGCCAGACAAGCTGACAAGTTGACAAGTCACAGTGAAAACACTATAGAATTAAATATTTGATATACATATAAAAGAGTGATAAACACTGGGAAATTGCCCTCGCGTGAATGTGCTAATTAAAAAGAAAGGTGATATAAACTTGTATGCAGAGGCCCAGGAGTGAGTGAGCTAGCTTCAGCTGCTTCATGGCAGCGATAGAGGGGCGATTCGGAAAGGGAATAGAACAAGACGCGCTCACATGAAAGCGCAGAGAAAAAGAGCGGTACTGTACTTCATTCCTCACTTATGGGGCTGCTTGGGATGTAAAGGTGTCGGCGCTTCTGTTGCATTGATGGTGCACTCAGGATGGGGCGGTCAACTGGAGTGTTATGAATACCGCAGATACCTAAAATCTTCAACCAACGTCGTTCACTCATTGCCTCGGCATTATCTGCGTACTCCTCGATCATACTGCCGACCATTTCACAGGAAAACTGGCCGACATCAACGCGCTCACCAGAGTGGTACATTTTGAAGGCACGCTCAACCTATATGGGGTATTAATGAGCTTGGACAAAAAAAAAAAGGCAGTACATACGCCAGCAGATGCCATAGAAACAGCTCCAATAAGGCGACCATAGTTATGGCATGAACCTTCACACCATTTGAGGAAAGGGGAGACGACATCGATCACAAATGTTGATTCAAATAAATTACCAGGTTCCTAAAGTAGCATGCGTCAGTGGAATGAATGATGGAGAAGAAGGAACGTACAATATAATCAGGGTGGTCTTCTGGAACAACACAATCCATGGGCGTAGGTACTCCCCATACGGATGGACCATTGCTCCTAGTAGCCCATCTCGCATATGCCGCAATCGCGTTTGGATTTCCGGCATATTTGGGGGTGGAAAAGAAGGCAGTAACTACCCTCTGTGCTTCACGGCCAAAGTATGTTCGCTTGTCATTTAAGCGGTGCTTTGCCTAACAGTAATAAAGCATTAACTTCTGTGCAGCTTTGCAATGGCTGTACGCACCATTGTGTATATCCCATCACCAAGTGTGACAGTGTATCCGGATGCTGGATAAACCTTATTGGTGATGAATTGGAGGGTTTCGACCAAGCTCGAACCCGCATTGTAGGGCTGCCAGGGCGTTTTGACTGAAGCAAAGCGGGCATAAAGGGTGGGGAGGAAATGCGACACCCATTTATCTTTTGCAAATGCTGGGATGCCATCGGTCTCAGACGTCACGGTGATGCTCTGGATGCTGAGAGGTGCCGGTACTGAAAGAAGCTTCGTGGCATCAGCTTTTCTAGCTGGGTTAGTGCGGCGATTGATGGCTTTAGACTTGATGTGAGATCCCGCCATATCTCCATCATCATCACTAACAAATAAGACAAGCTAACAAGGGATGAGCGCGAAACAAAGAGGACAATACATCAGCAAAACCAGTTGTTGCTCCATAGTGCTATGTAGCACTATGTAGCACCCATAGCACCCATAGCACCCATAGCGAGGTCCATGTCTTTCTAGCACTACATAGCACTACATAGATGCTAGCCAAACTATGTAGCACTACATAGCATTAGGTAGTATAGGCCAATCTATGTATTGTACCATGTTCCCCATTCTTTGCACCTTCAATGTTTTTCTTTTTCCAACATATAAATTTCCATTTTCACACAGATTTCGAAATGGGAGAAAGAAATTTTATTATAGTAATTGTATTACAAATTATGTACTGGTTATCCCGCTCTCGCCCTCGCTCTCGCTGTCCCCCTCGCTCTCGCTGTCCCCCCTCGCTCTCGCTGTCTCCTCCTCGCTCTCGCTTTCCCCCCTCGCTCTCGCCATCTCCCCTCGCTCTCGCTGTCTCCCTCGCTCTTGCATCGCTCTCTCTCTCCCACCCCCTCGCTCTTGCATCGCTCTCTCTCTCCCACCCTAAACAGGGGGTTGCAGCGCTGGTCGTGGCATCGCAGGCGTCGCGTGGTGGCTGTTGCAGGCGTGACGTGGTGGTAGTTCGGGGCGCGGCGTGATGATGGTCATGGGAGTGGCGTGGGAGTGGTGCTGGCGGGCGCGGCGTGGTGGAGGTTACGGGCGTGGTGTGAGGGTGTTGGTGCTCGCAGGCGCGGCGTGGTTGTGGTTGCCATCGCGGGTGCTGCGTGGTGGTCATTACGGGCGTGGCGTGGTGTGAACCGAATCTGGCAAAGTTGTGGCATAGAGAGGACTCACGACAGGAAGACGAGCACCCCAAATCAAAATGAGGGAAAATGATAGTATGAGCCCTACTTTGGCGGAAATGTTTTCCTGCATAGGGATACCGTGAGACCCCGGATCAGGTGAGACAATATACAGGATTAAAACAAGAGGAACGAACCTGAGTAACAGCTCCGAAGCTCTCCGCACAATCACCAGCGTGGGGCGTGGCATGAACGCAGCTGCCTGCAAAAGAAAAGGATGATGAGTAGGGGTAGGGGTAGAGAGGGGTTACGCACATCGGTGTCACCTGTCTTGAGCTCCGTGGCAAACTTGTGGAGGCTGTCGCTCTCCCGTGAGATCAGTGCAATGTTGCCCGTCACTGCGCACCTTTACGCCGACTGCGCGACAGGTGAGGGGGCACTCGATCAGGTCCGTCACCGTGGCCTCGAGGACGTCGATGCCAGACGGCCTTGGCACACGCATGGAGGTTCTTCACGAATCGGCCATCGTGGAACGAGCGACCTTGGGCAGGGCATGTGCACGGTGCTGCTGCATCCAGACGGCGTAGCCCATGAACGGGGATACCGTCGAGACCGTCGAGACCGCCGCCTAGGCCGAACGCAGGGCTGCGACACCACCAGGTTGGATGTGGTCGGGTTCTGCGAGTGAACGTTCGAGGAAGGCCAGGAGGTCAGTGATGAGGCGGCGGGTTAGGATGACTCATATGCTTACCCTGTGCGTCACCCCCATCCCACTCAGTCGTGGTTGCGTCGTGGCCGTCGTGGCCGTGGTCATGGTCGCATCATGGTCATCCCCTGCCCCTGTTGACGCAGGGAGCAGCAGCAGCACCCCGTGACACAAAAGAGGGCGCACCCACGAGCAGTGGCTCGCAGGTGGGTGGCGTCTCGGAAGCGGCAGGGTAGGGGATCCACCACCCCACAAGCAATTGCTCGCGGGGGGTGGGCGCTGTCTCGGAGGTGGCAGGGGTAGGTGCGACATTGCGTGGTCGTCGGGGCCGGGATAGGGATCTCACAGCGGCCATTAGGGATGCTGTTCGGGGTTTGTCATCGTCCCCTCCCCTCATCCCGTTGTACCTAAGAAGTTTGTTAGTAAATGAGAATGAAACAAAATATACCTGTGGCCCAAAAGACGCCGTAGACATCTCTTGGCTTTTTTTTTGTTTTGTTTCCCTTGTCCTCGTCACCTCCCAGTCATCTAGTGTTGTGTGCTGAAGCAGGGAGGAGCAGCGGTCACTGCAGGAGAGAACTGGGAGCAGCAGTAAAAGAAGTTTGTCAGTAAAGCGAAAATCAAAGAAAAAAGAAAAAAAAATACCTGTGGCCCAAGAGACATCAATGGTGTCTCTTGGGCCTTTTTTTTGTTTGGCCCAGTGAGGGTGGGAGGTGGGGGTGAGGGGGTGAGACGGTGATCAAGGAGCAAAAGGTGGAAAGTCGAAAGGGCAGACGACAGAGCTGGCTCAATATGGTTTGAAGCCGCGCGTGGCTGAGCCCAGGTAGCGCGCGGCTCGAGCCGGAAATTAGGAACCAATTAGGAGCCGCCACAACAACGAGGGTGGGAATAACGATCCGTCACTGCGTCACTTGTGACATGGCAAGGGTCACTCAAGGTCACTATCTTTCGCCATAAGCCGTAGTTTCCAAGTTTCCGCGAGAGCCGTCCAAACAGGGTCAAACATCGACACGTGACACATTGACGCGGAAGGTTCGACCGTCGACTGTCGACTTAGAGAAAAATATCCCTTTTATCCTTATGTAAGTTCACTAACAAACTTTTTTTTTCTAGGCTGCAGGTTTTTTGTAACACAAACCACGATGATGGCGACGGAGAAGATTTCCCCATGGCAGGCGGCGCAATTCTTGCCGTCTATGACAACCGCCGTGATTGCGGACGCGGTTTTTGTTGGGCCCCCACCACGCTCGACTTGGACACCGCGCCGCCGTTCCCCGAGATCGAGACGCTTATCCAGCAGCTCGTGCGACACCGGCTCAACGAGTGCCACGCCCCCGATATACTCCCCGTACAAGCCGAGGTGCTTGGTGCGCTCCTCAACCACATTCGCGGACAGGTGTGTCGAGGTCACCCTCACAATCCCTCTCTCTTTTTTACTTTACTAAAAACCATTTTTTCTTTCATAGACGGATGCTGTGCAGGTGCTACGCGGAGACCCTGACTCGTGCGAGGCAGAGTACGCGCGTATCATGCTCGTCCAGACCGAAGTCGAGCGCGTCAAATTATCATGCGCCCTTACATTCGCACGCGAATATACAAGGTAACGATTTTTTTTTCTTTATCCTCCCCGTCCTTCTTCATCCGTGTCTTTTTTTTACAGATCGAAAAATTCGCCCGGTACATCGCAGTTACGCCCGAGATTCCTCATCATCCGCTTCTTACCCCCGACCCTCCTACCTGTCGAAACAGATGCGGGGCTCACACTTGTGCCTAGGAGATTGCATAGGGATGCCTGCCAGGTATGTCCCTACCCACATCTCCACCTATTCTAGCTCACAACACCAGGATCATGGAGCAACATCGGGACAGCCCCCCACCAGCGAAAGCCCACCACCCGCGACCACTTGCCCGCTTACCGCCCGCCACCCTTGCACGTCGCTCTCGATGCGAAGTAGGGGTGTCCTTCTCTACCGGCCTGGTCCCCTCCCCCCTCACCTCTCGCATTCTTGTGAGAGGGGGGTAATCCCACCACTCTCAGGTAGCCCCTGTGAGCCAGATGGCAAGCCATTGCTTGCCACTGTGCAACAGGGGCTCCGAGTTTGGTAAGATCGGGATGCCACCAGCGCTGACGCGACCACCACCACCACCGGACGAGGTGCCACTACACAGGAGGTCTTTGCCACATTTTCACCCGAAGTCTTTGGAAACGAGGGTGCAGATGGGGGAGGTGAGATCTCTCACTTATAAGACTGTTTCCCAAATTGACGCCTTGATAGGATCATGTTTTAGTTGCTCGTCTCGATGAAGGGAATGCTTTCAACGACGATGCGGGACCACGACGCGAGGACTGTGAGGACATGACATGATGACCGCGAGGGCTGCGAAGTGGTGATCGCGAGGACTGCGATGCGATGAGGAGAGCGACGCAAGGGCCACAAGGACAGCGAGGACAGCGACGCGAGAGCCGCAAGGACAGCGACGTGAGCGCCGCGAGTGATGTGAGGGCCACGAGGAGACCGATGCGAGGGCCACGAGGAGACCGATGCGAGGGCCACGAGGAGACCGATGCGAGGGCCACGAGGAGACCGACGCGAGGACCACGAGACCGACGCGAGGACCTCTAGGACAGCGAGGACAGCAACTCGAGAGCCGCGAGTGATGTGAGGGCCACGAGGAGACCGATGCGAGGGCCACAAGGAGACCGAGCGAGGACCACGAGGAGACCGACGCGAGGGCCTCTAGGACAGCGAGGACAGCAACGCGAGAGCCGCAAGGACAGCGACGTGAGGGCCGCGAGTGATGTGAGGGCCACGAGGAGACCGATGCGAGGGCCACGAGGAGACCGATGTGAGGGCCACGAAGAGACCGATGCGAGGACCACGAGACCGACGCGAGGACCACGAGACCGACGCGAGGACCACGAGACCGACGCGAGGACCACGAGACCGACGCGAGGGCCTCTAGGACAGCGAGGACAGCAACGCGAGAGCCGCGAGTGATGTGAGGGCCACGAGGAGACCGATGCGAGGGCCACAAGGAGACCGAGCGAGGACCACGAGGAGACCGACGCGAGGACCACGAGGAGACCGACGCGAGGACCACAAGGAGACCGATGCGAGGGCCACGAGGAGACCGACGCGAGGGCCTCTAGGACAGCGAGGACAGCAACGCGAGAGCCGCAAGGATAGCGACGTGAGGGCCGCGAGTGATGTGAGGGCCACGAGGAGACCGATGCGAGGGCCACAAGGAGACCGACGCGAGGGCCACTAGGACAGCGAGGACAGCAACGCAAGAGCCGCAAGGACAGCGACGTGAGCGCCGCGAGGGCCGTGAGTGATGTGAGGGCCACGAGGAGAGCGATGCGAGGGCCATAAGGACAGCGAGGACAGACGCGAGAGCCGCAAGGACAGCGACGGCAGCAACGTGAGAACTGTGAGGACAGCGGCAGCGACGCGAGAACCGTGAGGACAGCGGCAGTGACGCGAGAGCCATGGGGACAGCGACGGCAACAACCATGACAACGAGAGGGGGGATAATCACACCACCACCACGGACATGTAGCATAGGCTGTATCTTACTTACATAAATGATCATTATTCATTATATACTGCGAGGCTCGAGGGACAGCAGCTATGAGTGCTATGAGACACTATAACAAACTATGAAATTGGCCGGGCATTATGGCTCGCTAAGCATGCTATGAGAAATTATGAAATGGCCGGGTTGCTATGGGTTGCTATGGGTTGCTAAGCGAGCTATGACACACTATGGGAACTATGAAATTACCTCACATCTATGACCCGAAATATGGGTTTGCTGATGTATGACTCGGAACACACATCATTAGAACGATTCTTGACATTCGAAGATTCTGGTTGGATTGCGAAAGCGTCGTCGTCAGTGAGGCCCCCTAAGATTTGTTTGTCAGACCCCGAGTCATTGTCCGCGGATTTGACAGCTTTCTGGGAAATTCCCTTGTTCCAACCCGCCACAAGACCGGAAGGAAATGGCTTTGTTCTGTGACATGTAACGGTCAGCGCTCAGGCACGTCACAATGCCAAAGGTAACTGTTACGGTTCTGAGGGACCGTATGTGCGAAAAGCACTGTTCAGTTATCTTGTATTCTCAGTCGGA
>QFDX01000947.1:0-19181 GCA_003315875.1 Lactifluus piperatus
AGAAATTAATTAATTATTATTGTAAATTTAAAAAGACAAATAGTCGTGCAATTAATACATTTAAACGTTTTTCAATGTGGGAAAATATATTACTTAATACATGACTAAGCTTCGGCTATGAAATTTCCTTATTCTGCCGGCCACACGACCGTTGAATTCCAAATACTATCACCGGTTACCGATGAAGTCCACTGCCATGGAGCTAAGCTGCGCTTGACGGGAAAACCTATGGCCGATCACGGCGGCGCGCTTCGATATCAAGAGAGCACGCGTTTCAACTTATCCAAAACGGGTTATTGTTCATCCATTTTTACAGTCCACTTACTTTGGTTTCTCGTCGTTATTGCTAGAATGAGAGAAAATCCGGTTACACGCATGTGCGCATACACGAAGTTAAGAACACTTAACGAGGCGTGTTCTCGTGCCGAAAGCTGGTACAGGTGGGACGCTGTGATGGACCGCGGGGGCAGGGAATGGGAGAGCGCGATTCTTTTCGTGGAAGTCCTACTCATGCGCGGACATCGCTCATGAATAGGTTTCTAGTCCCCTGACAGTCAATCTGCAACTCACAACATAAGAAACAAGAAACAATAGGATATTTCTGTCGCTGCGACATATGGGAACAAAGCCATGCCAACGAATGCTTGATACTGGTCCAAGACCCCAAGGAGCAGAGCCAATTTGTGCGATCCATCAAAAGTCGAGCACAGATAAGAATGAAGTAATAAAAATACCCAAGAGGGAAGTTTCCAGCGAGAGCTAAGATCTAAGAAGCCATTGATTTCATGAATGAATAGGTGTTTCAACAGCCTGTGGAGGGTTCGCACGGTAACTGGGAGAAGATCGAAGAAGTGTGTTGGGAAACAAGTTTCCTTGTTTCGAGACAAGGAAGCAACGTAACTAGAGCTTTTTGGGTTTGGTCATGATTAACTCGGCCTTTTAAGCCCGAACAAATTGGTATCCGTGAACGCCCGCTGGTGACAGGCAAGAAATTGATATGAGCAGTGAGACCACGTGACGTGCCAGTTGAGATCTCATGAACAAACGCAAAAATCGTACGATGGAAGACAGAAGGGAGCATGTACGAATGAGAAGATCAATACTGTGTATAATCCCCTGTTCGGCCACAGTACTGATCAATTGTACGTGTAGTAGCGAGGTCCTTCATACGTACAGTACTATTAGTGACATCTCGAAACAGACCACGTTGGTGACCGGGCCACGGTCCGAGCTCATGACGAAGTTCTAATTCTAACAAAGCATAACCTCCAAGGAGATGTCATGGGTAAAGAGTTAGAGAAGAACGCCGCAAGATTCAGTTCAAGTGATCTCTGGATGATGAATAATACGATCACCGGTTACTTATGAAGTCGATAGAGCAGAGCCGAGGAAGTACAGTAAGGGAGACAAAAGAAGCCTCGTGGCACCGATCCTGACAGTGACAGCGCGCTTCGATCTCAAAACGGCACACATTTCAGCGCTTCAAATTGTGTCATAGCATATTCAAATCTTTGGCATTGTTTTTTACCCTGTCACGTCATCACCTCCCCATGGCTCCTCCTGTTGCTACTTCACGCAGTCTTGCTGTTACCCCTTTCCCTCCAACCCTGCACAATAAGGACAAGTCTACTGCCTGCAAACGTTTCGAGGCAGTGTACACCATCGTCCGCGATGACCTCTGCTGACTTCCGCAAAGATAATGTTTGAAGGAGTCGTTGACTATTACCGACGTGTTCGTTCTCCTATCATCCCTTCATCTGTCCCCATGGTCCAAACCACTCGATAGAGCATGGACTACAACGTCCCCGGTGGAAAACGGAAATCGAAGAATGAGCGTCGTCTCCTCGGTCGCTATCCTCAAGGGTCGCGAGCTTACAGAGGCAGAGTACTTCAGGGCAGCCATCCTTGACTGGTCTGTTGAATAAGCTTCGTCTCTTATCTTTTCTCCCCCACACTCCACACATCGCTTACTGCCCACTCGAGCTCCAAGCCTACTTCTTGTTCTCGACGATATTATGGACAACAGCATCAACCGTCGTGGCCAGCCTTGCTCCCGCGAAGAGGGTATTGACCTTATGGCCGCAAATGTCGCACTTATTCTGAAAGGCGCAATCTTCCAGATCCTATGTAAACACTCCCGTAGCGATCTATTATGTGCGGATCTCATCGACCTCCTGCACGAAGTACATTATCCTCCTTTCATTACTGACCGTCATGTAAACCACTATAATAGGTCTCTTATAAAACTGAAATAAACCAACTCGTTTACTTCATCACTGCCCCCAGAGACAGGGTTGACCTTTCCAAGTTCTCTTTATCGAGGTACGACATCCTCACTTTCTTCTGATCTCACATCTACATTTCAGTCCATGCACGGGCACAGGACAATCGTCATCTAAAATATAGCCATATACTCCTTCTACTTCCTCCCTGTCGCACTTTCCCTGCCCCTCTGATGTTTCTCCGTCGTGAAGGACCCATCACCATCAGACCCTGAGTACTATAAGCTTGCGCAAGACATCTTTGCGCCCTTGGGAGACCAAGATGACTACCTAGACTATGCCGGAACCGCCCGGCGGCCCGAGAAGATCGGCAAGATTGGCACGACATCTTGGATGACAAGTGCTTGTGGTGCATCAACACGGACATGGCCCAAACCAATTCTAACTAACGCGCGATTCTCGACGCGAATTATGGTCGCAACGGCGGCGAAGCGGAGGTACGCGTCAAGGCTATCTTCAATGACGTCGGCTTCGATGAACTGTATGCGCAGTACGGGCAAGAGGCGTACACACGCTTATTGACGCTGTCCAGAGGTAAGGAGCCCCTTTGGTGAGGCTGTACTTCGTTGTGCCGTCTTCCGAGTATTCTTGGAGAAGATCTACAAGCGCACAAAGTAAGCCATTTGACTTGCCAATAACCACTTCCTGTCCGTTCGTATTATTCTCTGGCATGTATTTTATATAACAAAATAAACAACATAGACGTGCAGCGTCTTTATGTGCACGGCGAGAGCAGGGGTACATTGTCTTAATTCAAGTTTGATATTGGCGTCTGCACCGGCATCTCCCGTTTGAACATGCAGTCACGGTATTGCACACGTGATGTTGGCGGAGCATTGCGATTTGGCCGAAAGCTACAGTATTACGAAGTTACTCCTCGCTTAAGACGTTCAACCGCGGCCGTGTTTGGGGTGCAGAACCAGAACCAGAACTAAGCGGCGTCGCAGTGCCAGTTCATGTATGTGCTGGTAGGACCCGGGTAATGAAATTCAATACTGTGAGTTGAGCGCGTTGAACAGATAACCCATAGGTAGATTCAAGTTCAAGGTCAAGTTCGCCACCATCGTAACCTGTCATGTTGATAGGTGTTGTGGACTCGGAGAGGCCGGCTGATACCTAAGGCGGCAATGGCCCATGGCAACGATGGGACGGGGGCAGCCGCGTCCTTCGGATTCCCCGGCTGGTACCTCAGGCCCCTACCAGTCCAAGTCAAATCTATTGTATGATTCCCACCTCGAGGTGACACAAGTACTGGCAGCCCGGGCGAATCTATTGTCAACCATGATGCATGATCCCCTTGACCTCCCCTCTGCTTTCCTCACGTTACAGCACATCCGAGGTGTTAATGGCGTATTGCGCCAGCGATGCTGGTGTTCACAATGTGTATTTAGCGTAGATGTAGGTCGAGGCAGTCACGGTGCGCACTTTGTTTCCCTGCTTGTAACTTTAGTTGAGAATGCTGGATCGATTATCGCGAGCACAGTTGATACCCCACGTCAACGTGATCTTCCTCGACCGAACCTAGGCTAGGCTATGGCCCAAACACAAACCCTTCGTATATGCCAACGTACCTTGCGCCTCCCTACTTACGCTCGCACATCTCGCCCTACTACACGCTCCCCTACCCCGCTATAATACTGGGACGCAGACGTCGTTGTGATGACCTCCGCCCCACACAACCCGAGAGTACAGTATTTCCGGTTATCAGGGTGCACCGTCGCATCTCCTTCCTCCTTTTCTTCATTCCACCACTTCCACCTCCAGTAAACACCCGTGTCACGTCGTCTGCCCAGACCACGACAGCAGTCACAGAACTCGGAAACAGTAACTGCATTCTGTGCGTCCAGTCGCAAAGCACTCCGCCATAATTTCCTTCGGTTGACGACGCGAGGCGGGGTGACTTAGATGGGACGAAGATCGCGACTGGCTCGAGCAAGCATGGCGATTCGGGTGCCGCCGCCGCGCAACTCGGCTTTCAATGGGCCAGCACTGGCAGGAAGCCCATGGACAACAGCGAGAACCACAGAAAGGTCACCAGCTGACGCAGCCACAGCACCAGCCGCGCTTTGACGATACGGGGGCACAAGATGCGTTTCTCGCGGACATGATCTACGCAGCTCGGTCATCGACTACTTCTCTGAGCTCCGAACGCGCCGAGCCTGGCAGAAGCTGTTAGACCTGCATTTGTCCGAGAGTGTGAGGTAGATGGATGCTTTATAGGTGTCTTCGGTGCTCAGGGAGGGGGTCTGCATCAATTTAAACCGTAGTTATCGGTCATACTACTAAGTACTACAATCGTCATTCAGGTTACTCCTTTCACATCTACCAGCTCGACGGGCCAAACTTTCCACCTTCAGGGACATTCAAGTACGGTATACCAGCGTAGTCTGCAGTCCTTGTGTACACTGTATTTCCCCACCATGCCTGAATGGAATTTAACCCGATGGTCCCATTCATTGGATATTGGAGCGCGAAGAATATGATAATGGCACCGACGGCATAACCTGCATCCAATGCACTGGACAACAGATCTGGAGAAAGATGAAATATCAGAAACGACGAGCTCCATGAGGCAGTTAGAAATGTTACTACAGTTGTACTTCATCCACCAGCCAGTGTAGCGGTGACGGATGATGTAGTTGAAGAGGAAACAGATGGGCAACTGTGCCACGCATATCAGAGGAGTAGCAGGCGGAATGACGTTGATTCCACCGAAGATGACAGGAAAGTTGACATATCTAAGAAAAGTCATTTTGTACTTCTTCTGAAGTATCCACTGGATAATTGGGGCAACAGCACCGGCCACGAAAAAGAAGACAACGGTGTAGTACAGTTGACCGTGCGAGAAGATGCGCTGTGGTCCAACAACACCCCACTATATGAAAAACATTAACAGGTCACACAAAACAGCATCAATAGAAGTGACCTACAATGATAGATGCAGTACCAAACACACGGGTGGAAGGGCAGGTGAAGTTGTCTTTTTGATTAAGGCTGCAAATATCCTCAATATGAGAGAACATCCATTCCTGTACACCGAGTTCCACAGTGCTGCCAACGATCGTACCGACGATCAGGGAAACAAACATCAACCTGGGTGGTACCTTCATGTAGTGACCGAGTTTCAAAGCGCAGATGAATGATAATGCCTGATACACGGTGATGGAACCCCAGGTCTTGAACATCATCATCGCAATTGGGCGGCCAGGCAACGCATATCCAATGATCAGTTCCGTGATGACATTAAGACCAATATCAATGCTTGTCATCGCGACAATCACTCCAATGGGGACAGTGAGCACAAATGCTGAACATAAAAATGATCATTAGCGAGAATGCACTTAGGTGTATCTGGTAGACACACCGATGATGAGGGCAAACACGAAACCCCACACAGGAAGTTCCGTATCCCAAATTTCGATAGTCATGACACCGAATACGAATGTGATCACTGTGAAACACGTTATATTACAAGCATGTCTGGCCTTGGTGATTACTGCACGCACAAAATGTCAACAAATACCACAAATTGGGGACCTCCTTGTAAACAGACATGAGACGCGCGTGAATGTCAGGCTGATCCCGGAGTGAATGACGACTCTGAATCCAGATCCTCTTGCCGTTGTACAGAAACGTGTGCACGACAAGAGCGGTAATTGAAGCGAACGAGAGACCATAAGAGACGACAAATGACGCTGGGAGGAAGAGAGGGCTGTAAGCCTTGTATTCCTGCGAGTTGAAGGAGCCATCTGGGTTAATGACGCGGGAGAGATTGTATATGTTTCCAGTGTTGTCAAAAATTTGCGAGGAGATCAAGGGGAAGTAAGCGCTGAACCAAGCATTGGAATACTACACGGATATAGTCAGATGGGTAGAGCGAAAGAAGAAGCGAGGACCGACATAGAGGATAGGGAGGATAATCCAGTAGAAGAATATGACGGAGAAGCCAACGTTGGCAACAGACCACCATGGATACACGAGGGGTGAACCTTGGAAGGCGATAATTTGACCCCAGTCAAATGTTATGACACCCATACCAAGGCCATGAATAACACCGAACGACTGGTTGACCTTGATGTTGTTAGGGGCGATCCAGCAGACCCAGGAGAAATATGAGAGTGCTGTGAAGAGGTAAGATGGCAAGAAATCTATAAGGATACGAGTTGTGAGAAAGGGCAGATCTCCGAGGCGGGATAGCAACTGACTGTATAAGAAGTAGCCGACGAAGATATAGGTGAAGAACCGCGCTCGAGAAATACCACCACTGGCGTAATCACCAGTTGTCTCTTGAGAGTGCAAAGTGTTGAAAATGGCGGCATATGCGAGTAGGAATGGCCAAATCATTGATGACGGCGCAACAAGGATAGGTGCACAAATACCACCGATGGAGTAGCCAATCATTTGGGTCGACATAACTAGCAACCACTGATCTGTTTTGGTAAAGAAGCTGGTGAATAGATGGAAATGGAAGGCTTCTAGAAATGGGACGTACATATAAAGCTTGGGTGCTGGTTGTAGAAGACCCTCTGGACAGAAATAATGTTAAGCTAGAAGATGCGTGAGTGTTACTGCATGACATGGTATGTCAAAGTCGGTCCCTACAGCGTAAGCATATGGGATGCCACTGGTGGCAATATTATTGGCGATGACGTGTTCTTTAATTGTGAAAGGCCCAGGGTTGAGTGAGATGCCAAAAAGTGAAACATTGGGCATATAGTGAGCCCATGCCTTGCCAATGGGGAAAATAAGAAGCAGTGCGACGATCTGTTTGAAGGACTTGGATTAGCACAAGCAGAAACGTTTCAACGACAATCGAAGACGAGCCGGGACAAATACAATGGATGGGTATCTGAAGTAAAAGAACTGATTGACACCAGAGAAAAGGATGGCGAAAAAGAGACCAATGACCCAAGCGCGAATAGTGGATGAACGCATCTCTGGGTCATCTGTGTTGGCCACAGCAGACCTGACTTCAGGATACGGTGATTCATCTAGGAGTAGACTCGCTGTAGGATCAAAGTTGGGGTCGTCGAAGTCATCGAGAGAGATATCCTGCAGAAGGCCGAGTTGATGAGCTCTATGCGAGAAATGAAAGAGGAAAGTGGACTGACCTCGGCCCTTCCAGGATGCTCGGAGTCACGCCTCTCGATTTCAACGGAGCTCTTCACGTCTCCGCAGAGCCACATGCTAACCTGGTCGCAGATTGCTGCCATGCGCATTCACAACGGGGGTGTTTCTGGCTTGATCCACGAGGGGAGGAAACGGAAAGGACAAGGTAGATGAACGTGGTCTCAGCACGGGACTTTAAGCAAAGCAGTCAACATACGAAATAACGAATCTGGCGCTCTCAGGACAGGATGTTCTCCTGTGGGACGACCGCGGACCCACATACAGGGAAACGTCGGTCAAAGGGAGGGTTTGTACAGGCGTACAAGCCGCCGTCGTGAGAAGCCAAGAAGGTCCCACAGTTTCCCGTACAGTATGGTTGATCATTGGATTCCTCGGGTCAAATTCCGAGGCTGGTGTCAGACCTTATCATCGCCTTCGAGGATGAGGTTATAGTCCTTCGATTTGTTGGTTCTTCCGGAAAGAAGGTACAATCGGGGTGAGTCGCTGTATTGTGGTTCGCGTAAAATGTGAGTCTCTGCCTTGGGATTAGCCTACTAAAATGAGTCTGGATCACATACATCGAGTATGCGCGCAGTCACAATACTCCTTCCAAAAAAAGCATCATTGTCATCAGGAAGGACCAGACCACAGATGCGCGTGCACCTGACTGGAGACGAGAATGATTGATAAATGTTTGACGTGGAAAGGTGCCTGAAGCTCGCCTGGGTGGAGTGGGGCAGGTACTACAGTGAAGAATGGGAGAGCGTAATTTGGTTTGTATCAGGAGCCACCCATGCACTGACAACGCTCGTGAATAGGTTTCTAGTCACCCGACAGCTAAGCTTCAATCTGACGGCATGAGAACAAGGGCCAATAGAATGTTTTGGCTGCTGCGAGATAAGCTATAACTCCGAGAGAAGACATATCGTAAGAGTACAGTGTGTATGCATATCTTGTGTGGTGAAAGGAATGAAATATTGGAGCACCACGCACTGCACTGGTAGCTTTGCGTACTCGGTTTAGTCATTTCGTCAAACTGGCACAAATGTAGGAACAAAGCCGAGTGATCGCAAGGACTGGAGCGATAAGGATGTTGGGACGTGTCACTTCAGGAGGGTTCTCATGGCAGATGTGGCAACGGAAGATTGATGCCGGTCCGAGGACCAAAACCAATTTGTTTGATGAATCCAAGAGTCAAACGCAGATAAGATAGAAGTGTCGAATACAGTATACTAACTTCCCACGAGGGGAGTCGCCAGCGAGAGCCAAGCCAGTGGTGTCGTAGATGAATCGTAGATTAACCGGTGTTCGGCCAAGGGGTTCGCACGGCGACTAGGGAGGAGACCGAAAAGGCATGTTGGGAGACGAGGATCCTCATTTCGAGATAAGGAATTAACGTAACTAGAGGTGTTGGGGTTTGGTTATAATCAAACCGGTTTTTAAGCCTGAACATAGTTTGTATCCGTGAACACCCGCGAGTGACGGGCAACTGAAGAGTATTCATAGGGGGCAGGGAGACGTGCGAGCAGTCTCCTACGAAACCAAGCAGGGCGTGGACCGGACTGATGAGAAGCGCAAAGTAATCGTGTGACACGATGGGAGCAGGTACGAATGACTCGAAGAAGCCCATTTTGGGGATCAATATTGATCGATTGATCAATGGCGAATTGGTGAGGTCTTTCAAACGTACTACTAGTGGCATCCAGAAGATTACGGTAACAACTGCCGGAGTCCATGCAACGCGTTAGTTCAAACGTTCAAACTTTCAAGCCTGTTCCGAGGTTCGGACATTCAACGAGATGTGATACGGAAAGAGTTGGAGAAAGCCACCGCAGAGCAAGAACCAGAATCAAGGCACATTCAACTCAAGGGATCTCTAGATGATCATACACAAATGTGAATAATACCATCACCGGTCACCGATGAATTCCATGGAGCTTGACGGGAAGACCTATGGCCGATCACGACGGCGCGCTTCGATATCAAGAGAGCACACGTTTCAACTTATCCAAACCGGGTTATGGTTCACCCATTTTTACAGTCCACTCACTTTAGTTTCTCGTCGTTATTGCTAGAATGAGAAAAGGTCCGGCTGCATGCATGTGCGCATACACGGAGGTAAGAACACTTAACGAGGCGTGTTCTCGTGCCAAAAGCTAGTATAGGTGGAACACAGTGATGGACCGCGGGGGCAGGGAATGGGAGAACGCGATTCTTTTCGTGGAAGTCCTACTCATGCGCGGACATCGCTCATGAATACGTTTCTAGCCCCCTGACAGTCAATCTGCAACCTCACAACATAAGGAACAAGAAACAATAGGATATTTCTGTCGTTGCGACATATGGGAACAAACCCGTGCCAACGAAAGCTTGATACTGGTCCAAGACTCCAAGATCAGAGCCAATTTGTGCAATCCATCAAGAGTCGAGCACAGATAAAGAAGAAGTAATAAAAATACCCAAGAGGGAAGTTTCCAGCGAGAGCTAAGATCTAAGATCTAAGAAGCCATTGCTTTCATAAATGAATCACTGATTAACAGGTGTTTCGACCAGGGGTCTGCACGGTAACTGGGAAGAAGATCGAAGAAGCGTGTTGGGAAACAAGTTTCCTTGTTTCAAGATAAGGAAGGAACGTAACCAGAGCTTTTTGGGCTTTGTTATAATTAACTCGGCTTTTAAGCCTGAACAAATTGGTATCCGTGAACGCGTGAAATTGCAGGAAGCCCGCTGGTGACAGGAAGAAATTGATAGGGAGCGGTGAGACCACGTGACGTGCCAGCTGAGACCAAGCAGTGCGTGCATGGATTGGGCTCATGGACAAAAGTAAAAATCGTACGATGGAAGATGGAAGGGAGCAAGTATGAATGAGAAGATAAACGCTGATGAATGGCGTAGTATAGTAGTGAGGTCCTTCATACGTACTATAAGTGACATCTCGAAACAGACCACGGTGACAGGGCCACGGTCGGAGTTCATGTAAGGCGTTAGCGTTAGTTGAAGACTGGTGCGAAGTTCGGACATGTAGTAACCTTCAAGCCGAGTTCAAGGAGATGTGATAGGTAAAGAGTTAGAGAAGAACTTAGTTCAAGTGATCTCTGTATGATGTGAAACGGACTCAAATGTGAATAATACGATCACCGGTCACTGATGAAGCATCGATGAAGCTGAAGTCCTTAGAGCTGAGTGAGATAGGGACTACGACTGCATAGGAAGGCAGGAAAACAAAGGCTGGTCATGACTGTGACTGTGACAGGACAGCGCGCTTCGCTTCGATCTCAAAAGAGCAAAAGAGCACACATTTTCAGCGTTTCAAATGGTTCTCATCGCATATTCAAATCTTTGGCATCGTTTTTTGCCCTGTCACACAATTCTTGTTACTACATCACCCAGGCTACTGCCTGCAAACGTTTCGAGGCAGTGTACACCGTCGTCCGCGATGACCTCCTTGCTGACTTCCGCAAGCATAACATGCCCGAGGAAGTCGTTGACTATTACCGACTTGTTCGTACTCCCACCATCCCTTCTTTTTCCCCCATGATCCGAACTAACTTGATAGAGCGTGGAATAAAACGTCCCCGATGGAAAACTGAATCGAGGAATCAGTGTCGTTGACTCGGTCGCTATCCTCAAGGGTCGCGAACTTACAGCCTCGTCTGTTGAATGTGTTTTATCTCCTCCCCCACCCACCACACATCGCCGACCGCCCACTCACTCGATCTCGAAGCCTACTTTCTTGTTTCCGACGACATTATGGACAACATCATCACCCGTCGTGGCCTGCCTTTCTGGTACCGCGTAGAGGGTGTTGGCCTTATGGTTGTATATGACGCACTTATTCTAGAGGGTGCAATCTTCGTAAACACTTCTGTAACGATCTATTTTTTGCGGATCTCATCGACCCCTTACACGAAGTACGTCATCCTCCCTTCATCATTGACCGTCACTATAATAGGTCTCTTATAAAGACTGAAATGGGTCAACTCGTTGACCTCATCACTGCCCATGAAGACATAGTTAGCCTTTCCAAGTTCGAGATAGAGAGGTACGACATCCTCACTTTCTTCTGATCTCCATCTTCATTTCCAGTTCATCCATAGGCACAGGACAACCGTTATCCACAACACAGCCATCTACTCCTTCTACCTCCCTGTCGCGCTTCCCCTGCTCCTCTGCGGTTTCCCCGTCGTGAAGGGGACCCAGCAGACCCTGACTACCATGAGCTCGCGATGACATCCTCGTACCCTCGGGCGAGTACTTTCAAATCCAACATGACTACCTAGACCATGCCGGAACGCCAGAGCAGATCAGCAAAATTGGCACGGACATCTCGGGTAACAAGTGCTCGTGGTGCGTCAACAGGGCCCTCGCCCAGGCCAATCCCGCTATTCTCGACGCCAATTATGGTCGCAAAGATGCTGAAGCAGAGGCACGCGTGAAGGCTAGCTTCAGTGAGGTTAGCGTCGATGAACTTCATGCACAGTATGAGGAAGAGGCGTACACGCGTATCAATGCACTTATCGACACTGTCCTGGAGGTAAGGAGTCCCTGTTGTGAGTCTGTGCTTCGTCGTGCGCTCTTCCGGGTATTCTGTAAGATCTACAAGCGCAAGAAGTAAATCATTTTGACGTGCCTATACCGCTTTCTTACTGTTCCTTCGTATTCTTCTCTGCCATGTATTCTATATTACAAAATAATAATAGACACTGGCAAGCAGTGTCTCTGTGCACGACGAGAGCAGGGGTATTGTCATAATTCATCTTGGCCGCAGACTTGGCGTCTGCCTCCGGCATCTCCCGAAGTCGGAGCGACAAGTAGAGGATGCAGTCCAGTCACGGTACTGCACATGTTAAAAGGTAAGAAAGCTTACGACATCACTCTCCCTTGGAGGCGTTCGACCGCGGCCCCGTCTGGGATCTAGAACCAGAACCAAGGAAGCGGCATCTCAGTACCAGCTATTCTTCGTGTATGTGCTGGCAGGGCCCGGGTAATGACATTCAATTATGTGAGGCGATGAGAGTTGGGTAAGTTGAGCAGCGGCGGGTGATAATAGAGGTAGGTTCAACTTTAAGTTCGCCACATCGTAATCGGTCATGTTGACGGTCCCGATGTTTGGATTGAAACCGTCGCCAGTGGACAAATGGGTGTTGTGCACTCTGAGAGGCGGCACTGGTAAGGCAGGGCGACTCTGCTGTCAACGATGACTCGGATCCATGATGCCCTTGACCTCCCCTCCACTTTCCTCACGTTACACAACATTCAAGGTGTAAACGGCCTCGTCAATCTGCGATACTGGTTTTTCACAATACGTATCTAGCGTAAAAGCGGGTCGAGGCAGTCACGGTGCGTAACCAGTAACTTCAGTTGAATATACTTTATTGATTATCGCGAGTGCAGTTGATATCCCACGCCGACGTGATCTTTCTCGACTGAACCTAGCCTAGTCTAGGCTATGGCCCAAACACAATCCCTTCGCGTATGCCAATGGCCCTCGCGCCTCACTAATTACACTCACCCATCCCGTCCTACCGCACGCGCTCCTCACTGTCTATATTACTTAGACGCAGACGCCGCTGCGATGATCGCCACCCCACAGAACCCGTCAGTATTCTCAGTCTTCAGGCTGGACCGTCGCACCC
This sequence comes from Lactifluus piperatus, assembly GCA_003315875.1. Taxonomy (NCBI): domain Eukaryota; kingdom Fungi; phylum Basidiomycota; class Agaricomycetes; order Russulales; family Russulaceae; genus Lactifluus; species Lactifluus piperatus. The sequence goes on from QFDX01000947.1 coordinate 13,028, forward strand.
TCTTCCTCCTCTTCATTGCACCACCTCCGCTTCCAGTAAACACCAAGGCCACCCCATCTGCACCACGCTGTCCACGCAACGACACAGAATAGGTAGAAAGGTCTCTGTGAACCGAGAGAGCAGTTTTCCCGGCAAATAAACAGGCCTCAGACCACGAAGGCAGCCACGGAACTCGCAAACAGAAACTGCGTTCTCCGCGTTCAGTGGCAGCTTCTCCTCCAACTCGCACAGCACTCCGTCATTTATCCGGAGGTGAATGACACTGGAGGGGGATGACTTGGATGGGACGGAGATCGTACCTGGCTCGTTCACTTGTTGAGCTCGGAACGGAACGAAACCTCGGAACGGAACGCCGGAACGGAGCCGAGCACGACGACGGAGCGCCCAAAGGCCCCAAGGTGATTTCGAGACACGACGATCCCCGCCTCGCGCGCAGCGCATGCCTCTCCTATACCCCACGAGCAGATACAATTATCTCGTCGATGGCGCGCTGAACCCCTCACGATCTTCTTAGGACGTCAGGAGCGTATTATACGAAGTTGCTGTCACCTTATCTCTCCGACTTTACTTACCACTTAGCCCTGCTTTGTTCATTCCTTTATCTTCCTCTGCGCTATCCACTATCTCTGCGACACAATCAGCCCCCAATCCGCCTGAGAACACCCCCATTCAGCCAAAATTTTCTGTCATTAATCGCGTCCAAGGATAAGTGGACCGCCGGCCATGTACCTGCTCCAGACGGCGACTCTCTCGCCCCTTCAGTTATTATTGCTATGCTACTTACAGCAGAGCACAATCTACCTATTTTAGGACCCATTGGAGCTTATTTAAACTCTCTAGATACCCTCGAATGAAGATCATATCACAGCGAGCACTGCTTGCATCGCACTCGGAAACAATCTGTGTGATCCAATCTTTTCCCTCTTCTCTTTCCATTCATTTTTTCTCTCACTGCCAACTCCTGCCCTCACTTTACAACGCCTAGACGAGCAAATAGGCCACCCAATTTTGGGAAAAGGGTTGCAGATACTCTGCGCGTCATTGTTTCTACAATCATTATTTGGGTTATCCCTATCACATCTACCAGCTCGACGGGCCAAACTTTTCACCTTCAGGGACATTCAAGTACGGTATACCAGCGTAGTCCGCAGTCCTTGTGTATACAGTATTTCCCCACCATGCCTGAATCGTATCCAGCCCGATCGTCCCATTTTTCGGATATTGCAGTGCGAAGAAGATTACAATCATACCGATGGCATAACCTGCATCCAATCCGGTGGATAACAAATCTAAAGAAAGAAAAGAAAAATCAGAAACGATGGGCTACGTGAGGCGGTTAGAAAAGTAACTACAGTTGTACTTCATCCACCAGCCAGTGTAGCGACGGCGGATGACGTAGTTGAAGAGGAAGCAGATGGGCAACTGTACGACGTAGACTAGAGGAGTAGCAGGCGGAATACCATAGCTTCCACCGAATATGACAGGAAAGTTGAGGTACCTAAGAAAAGTCATTTTGTACTTCTTCTGGAGTGTCCACTGGATAATTGGGGCAACAGCACCCGCCACAAAAAAGAAGACAAGGGTGTAGTACAGCTGACCGTGCGAGAAGATGCGTTGTGGTCCAACAACACCCCACTATTGGAAAAACATTAACTGGTTACACAGAACAGCAACGATAATAGTGACTTACAATGGTAGACGCAGTACCAAATACATGGGTGGAAGGGCAAGTGAAGTTGTCTTTTTGATTAGGGCTACAAAGATCATCGATATGAGAGAACATCCATTCCTGTACACCGAGCTGCACAGTGCCGCCAACGATCGTACCAACGATCATGGAAACAAACATCAACCTGGGTGGTATCTTCATGTAGTGACCAAATTTAAAACCACTGGTGAATGCTAATGCCTGATACAAGGTTATGGAACCCCAGGTCTTGAACATCATCATCGCAATTGGGCGGCCAGGCAGTGCATATCCAATTATTAGTTCTGTGATCACATTAATACCAATCGCAACAGTTGTCATCGCGGCAATCACTCCAATGGGGACAGTGAACATAAATCCTGAACACAAGAATGATGATTAGCGAGAATGCACTTTAGGTGTGTCTGGTTAACACACCGATGATGAGGGCAAACACGAAACCCCACACAGGAAGCTCTGTATCCCAAATTTTGATTGTCATGACACCAATTACGAATGTGATCACTGTGAAACATGTTATATTACACAAATGTCTGGCATTGGTGATTGCTGCACACACAAAATGTCAACAAATACCACGAATTAGGGTCCAATTTAGGGACCTCCTTGTAAACAGACATGAGACGCGCGTGAATGTCAGGCTGATCCCGGAGCGAGCGATGACTTTGAATCCAGATTGTCTTGCCGCTGTACAGAAACGTGTGAACGACAAGAGCGGTCATTGATGCGAACATGAGACCATAAGAGATGGGAAATGATGCTGGAAGGAAGAGAGGGCTGTATGCCTGGTATTCCTGCGAGTTGAAGGAGCCATCTGGGTTAATGACGCGGGAGAGATTGTATATGTTTCCAGTGTTGTCGAAAACTTGGGAGGAGATCAAGGGGAGGTAAGCGCTGTACCAAGCATTGGAATACTGCATAGATATAGTCAGATAGGTAGAGCGAAAGGTGAAACGAAGGCTGACATAGAGGATAGGGAGGAGAATCCAGTAGAAGAAAATGACGGAGAAGCCAAAGTTGGCAGCAGTCCACCATGGGGTGATGAGGGGAGAGCCTTCGAAGGTAGTAATTTGACCCCAGTCAAATGTTATGACACTCATACCAAGGCCATGAATAACACCGAACAACTGGTTGACCTTGATTGTTAGGGGCGATCCAGCAGACCCATGAAAAATACGAGAGTGCTGTGAATAGGTAAGATGGCAAGAAATCTAGGATATTAGTTATGAGAAAGGGCAGATCTCCAATGTGGGGTAAGAACTGACTGTATATGAAGTAGCCGAGGAAGACATAGGTAAAGAACCGCGCTCGAGAAATACCAGCACTGGCATAATCACCGGTTGTCTCTTGGGAGTGCAAAGTATTGAAAATGGCGGCGAAGGCGAGCAGCCTTGGCCAAATCATGGATGACGGCGCGACAAGGATAGGTGCACAAATTCCACCAATCGAGAAGCCAATCATCTGGGTCGACATGACTAGCAACCACTGATCTGTTTTGGTAAAGAAGCTGATGAATAGATGGAAATGGAAGGCGTCGGGAGATGGTGCGTACATATAAAGCTAGGGCGCTGATTGTAGAAGACCTTCTGGACAGAAGTAATATCAAGCTAGAAGACGCGTGAGTGTTACGCATGAGATAATATGTCAAAGTCGGTTCCTACAGCGTAAGCAGATGGGATGCCGCCAGTGGCAATACTTAAGGCGATGACGTGTTCTTTAATTGTGAATGGCCCAGGGTTGAGTGAGATGCCAAAAAGTGAAACATTGGGCATATAGCGAGCCCATGCCTTTCCAATGGGGAAAATAAGAATAAGTGGGACGATCTGTTTGAAGGACTTGGATTAGCACAAGAAAAAACGTTCAACGACGATCAAAGACGAGCCGGGGAGAATTGAAAGGTTGGGTATCTGAGTTCAAAGAACTGATTGACACCAGAGAAAAGGATGTCGAAAAAGAGACCAATGAGCCAAGCGCGAAAAGTAGATGAACGCATATCTGGGTCATCTGTATTGGCGACAGCGGACCTGACTTCAGGATACGGTGATTCATCTAGGAGTATCGACGCTGTAGGATCAAAGTTGGGGTCGTCGAAATCATCGAGAGAGATATCCTGCAGAAGGCCGAGTTGATGAGCTCGATGCGAGGAATGAAAGAGGAAAATAGACTGACCTCGAGCCTCCCAGGGTGCTCGGGGTCACGCCTCTCGATTTCAACGGAGCTCTTCACGTCTCCGCAGAGCCACATGTTAACCTGGTCGCAGATTGCTGCCATGAGCATTCACAACGGGGGTGTTTCTAGTTTGATCCACGAGGGGAGGAAGCGGAAAGGACAAGGAGGATGAACGTGGTCTCAGCACGGGATTTTAAGCAAAGCAGTCGACATACGAAACAAAGTAACTGGGACTCTCAGGACCGGATGTTATATTCAAGTTCCCCTGTGGGATGACTGCGGACCCACATCCAGGGAAACGTGGGTCAAAGTGAGGGTTTGTCCAGGCGTACAAGCCGCCGTCGTGAGAAGCCGAGGAGATCCCCCACTTTCCTGTACAGTATGGTTGATCATTTCATTCCTCGGATCAAATTCCGAGGCCGATCGTACCTTATCATCGCCTTCGAGAATGAAGTTATAGTCCTTCGATTTGTTCGTTCTTCCGGAAAGAAGGTACAATAGGAGTGAGTTACTGTATTGTGGTTCGCGTAAAATGTGAGTCTCTGCCTTCGGGTGAGCCTACTAAATTGAGCCTGGATCACATACATCCAGTATGTGCGCAGTCACAAGACTCCTTCCAAAAAAAGCATCGTTGTCACCAGGAAGGACAAGACTACACATGCGCGTGCACATGACCGGAGACGAGAATGATTGGATAAATGTTTGACGTGGAAAGGTGCCAGAAGCTTGCCTGGGTGGAGTGGGGAAGGTACTACAGTGCAGAACGGGAGAGCGCAATTCGGTTTGCAAGGGCCAAACACACACGGACACCGCTCGTGAATAGGTTTCTAGTCGCCCGACAGGTAAGCTTCAATCTGACGACATAAGAACAAAGAACAAGATAATAATTTTGCTGCTGCGACAAGGCTATCACTCCGAGAGAAGACATATAGTAAGCGTACAGAGTGTATGCATGTCTTGTGTGGTGAAAGGAATGAAATATTGGGGCACCACGCACTGCACTGGTAGCCTTGCGTACTCTCGGTTTGCTCATTTCGTCGAACTCGCACACATGTGGGAACAAAGCCGAGTGATCGCAAGGACTAGAGCAACAAGGATGTTGGGACGTGTCACTTCAAGAGGATTCTCATATCAGATGTGGCAACGGAAGCTTGATGCCGGTCCAAGGAGCAAAACAAATTTGTTTGATATATCCAAGCGTCGACATAGATAAGATAGAAGTGTTAAAAATACCAACTTCGCACGAGGGGAGTCGCCAGCGAGAGCCAAGAAGCCAATGCCATCACAAATGAATTGTCGATTAACAGGGTGTTCGGCCAAGGGGTTGGCACGACAACTAGGGAGGAGACTGAAAGAGGATGTTGTGAGACGAGGATCCTTATCTCGAGATAAGGAAGCAACGTGACTAGAGGTTTCTGGGTTTGGCCATAATTATTAGTTAACCGGCTTTTAAACTTGAACTAAGTTAGTATCCGTGAACACCCGCGAGTGACGTGCAACTGAAGAGTATTCATATGGGGCAGTGAGACGTGTGAGCAATCTCCTACGAGACCAAACGGCGCATGGACCGGACTGATGAGAAGCGCAAAGTAATCATGTGATACGATGAGAGCAGATACGAATGAGAAGCCCATTTTAGGAATCAGTATTGATCGATATTGATCAACGGCGGATGGTGAGGTCCTTCAAACGTACTACTAGTGGCATCCAGAAGAAGACTACGGTAACAACGCCACAGCCGGAGTCCATGCAACGCGTTAGTTCAAGACTGGTACAATGTTCTAACATTCAGTAACCTGCAACGAGATGTAATACGGAAAGACTTGGAGAAAACCACCGCAGAGCAAGAAGCAGAATCAACTCGAGGGATCCCTAGATGGTCATACACAAATGTGAATAATACGATCACCGGTGACCGATGAAGTCCATGAAGCTTGATGGGAAGACCTATGGCCGATCACGACGGCGCGCTTCGATAACAATAGAGCACACGCTCAACTTATCCAAATCGGGTTATGGTTCATCCATTTTTAGAGTCCACTTACTTTGGTTGCTCATCGTTTTTGCTAGAATGAGAAAAGGTCCGGTTGTATGCATGTGCGCATACATGGAGTTGAGAACACATAACGAGGCATGTTCTCGTGCAGAAAGCTTAGTCTCGTACCCCGACGTTCTATCACCAGCGGAGATCCGAGCGGAGTGCGAAAAACAAAGAAATAAAATGGTGATAGAACTGGCACAGCTAGAACGCTGTGATGGATCGCGGGGGGGGGGGGG
>QFDX01000949.1:0-13234 GCA_003315875.1 Lactifluus piperatus
CCTCGTTCTTCTTCATGTCGTCCTCTCCTGGTCATCGTCTCCATCTCTGCCTTCCCCTCTGTTGTTGTCGTCTTGTTTGTCATCTGTAGAGGCCACGCAGTAGCTGAGGGAGGTGGGGGGGGCAGTGCTCATCTGCTGAGAAGGACGCGGAGTGCAAATTAGGCGAGACATCCTGCTAGAGCAGATAGTGGAAAAGCGGCCAAAGTGCTAAAAATTATGGTGTCAGGATACGAAAAGGTAATCGCGGTGACAAGCGGGATCTCACTCTGCTTGCAGTACCCGTCGTAGTGGCCATGAGCAACCTTGTCGTCAAGCAAGACGGGCACATAAGCTGTTCTTGTTTTGGCGTCCTCTTCCTCGCTGCAAAATTTTGCAATCTCCTCCTCCAGTGCAGCCTTGTCTTCCTCGGAGAGTGATGTGTAAGGAATCTTGATTTTTTCACCGGCTGAAGATGTGGGGTGACCCGTAAACACACAACGGAGAAGGTTAGAGCGCATCAAGTCACGCCGTGGAACACGAATACGGTTACGTACCTGAAGTAGAGTTGGGACCTTCGATGTCGCATACCCAGCTGATGATGAGCTGCTCGTGCGTAGCCAATAGTGACAGAATGCCGCTCATCATGGCAGCATGTCCCTGGCGTGTGATGAGGGACCATTTTTGTCTCGGGGAACTCTCTGGGGTATGGGGTGTGCTAGGAGCACTCCTGGATGATACCGGTGGTATGTCGGCTACTGGTTGAGGCGGAGTTGCAGGTGGGGACATGATACCATGGCGTGATGAGGCCTGGAGGGTCGTGGTGATGGGGAGATAGTGGCATACATGGATGATACGATTGGAGAGGGGGATATCCCTAGCACGATACTCAGCTTCACGAGCAAGTACCTCGGCAGTGATAACGTCGAGCTTGATGGGTTCAGAAACACGACGTGGTTCGTGGAAGCTATTAATTATAAGGAGGTGATGGGAGTTATAAGAGAAGTGGGGAATAGAAAAAATGAAATGGCTTTAATGATTATATAGGGCTTTAGAGAGTTGGTTATCGAGAACAAGTCAAGAAATTGACCTTGGCGTACGCATTAAGATATACGCGCCTGCTTGAGCCACAACTCCTAATCTCCCTCCTCTTCTCTTTGGTTTTGCTACTAGTAGTATCCCCCTTTTCTCTTAGGTAGATAGTTAATAATAGCGTCGGTCAAGTACTTAAGTTAGAGCCACATACTTTGTAACAACACATTGACGCGTGGTGGGTTTGGGCCGCAGGTTGGTGGGTACACTAAATGTAACCCGTACCCGTACCCGCAACCCGTGTGGATCCAAGTCCCTAAATATAGTGTGGTCGACGTCGTATTGTGTGAAGCCAAGCTCATTGAAGGTGGAAGTGGGAACTTGGTAGTTTGCGGTGAAGTGGAACGATCGCGTGGTGTGTAGAAGTGCGAGTGGAGTGATGAGTGCAGACTGCAGTGATCTCGTTTAGATTGTTTCCATGTCCGTTGTAGGGACTTTACATGTGCAAAAAGTAGCAAAAGTTGTCGCGTCGAGGTCGATTCTTGTTTATTAAAAATCCATGTAGTCTACAGGGCATGATCAAAACAGGGAAATTCGGTAGTGTTTCACTTTTCCCTGTTCTTTACACGAAACGCCACTTTTTCCCGGGATTCGAAATCGAAATTCCCATAACTGGCTTCCCGTAGTGCGTGTCGGGTACCAGGTTTCATATTAGTGAGCGACTTTCTTCACTAAAACTACAAGACGAGCTTTCCAGGCTAGCAAAAGCCAAACGTGGTTGGTTTGCTTAGGTCAACAAAGTCGTACATATGCTATCGACGCATGGGACCTAGTTGGCCAGATAATGTTCTCACCTGCCCACCGGGGCTGTTTTCTCTACCTCATTCACTCAATCACAAATATGTCTTCATTGGCTCGTATCTGGCATGGTTCAGGCATGATCAACCGGTGCAAGGTGCCACACAAAACAGTTGAGTACGTCACTACCTCCCCGCTGTACGCGACAGCCCAGAAGGAGTACCTATATACCCCGTCGACTACGATAGTTCCAGGCTTCTGGATACCGTCCGAAGAGGACGCTATTCCTCAGTTCCGCAAGGAGACTCGAGCGTGTGCGCTGGGGCAGACGTGGAGCCGTGGAAGGGGTGACTCAATTCCCTCCCCACGACGTGGCAGGACTAACCTCCCTTCCGCCCCTTCCAATTCCGCCGTCTACGGGAAACGCATTTTTCCCTTAGTTATATATAAATGCAGACTTGGAAACTAAATGAGCATTCCCAGTGTGGGGATGTGGGGATAGTGTGAGACCCAGGGCTTGTCCTAATACTACACGGCGTTGTGACTGGGGAAAGCCCTTATCGCTAAACCTCACGGAAGTAAATCCAGTTGTCTGGAAGGCCTTATTCTTTCCCCAGATTGTCAGGTATCTTTCACCACTGGGATAGACGCTCTGCTATTTTCATTGTCCTTTGTGAGACCGGTTTACGACTCGGAGCCACCTGACATGGCTTATGCGGATCTTATCTGGTTGTGAGCAGCAACGACTTAGTCAGATAAATGATCAAATTTCCCACCTCCAGCGCTACCTTTTTGTCGCTTTGTGTGAATCTGAGTCGGCATGTTGAGCGTTGAGCATGCCGCGAGCCTTCTTTGTAATCGCTTTCGTCTTCTAGATCTTTTGTTCAATCAGGTACATTTTACGGCGAAACAGGTTGTATGATCTCCGATTTACAACTCGGAGCCACCTGAGTTCCCTTGTGGGGATCTGTTAGAGCGTGCCAGTGTTGTATGCAGAATGTACATGAGCCCATGTGGGTACGGTGGTGTGGCCGAGAGCGACTTTGTGTCCGAGTCGCTCACCCTCGCACTCTTGCCTGTATGAAATTCCGCCCCGGTTGCTCTTTTGTGAAGATCTGTTCAATTTTTTTCTTCAGGTCCCATAGTGGCAACTTTTCACACGTCACACGTAAGTACAATGCAACACAAAACACACAAAACAGCGAGCCGCCGAAGCTGGAAGGGTGTATGGCACCGAGCTTCTTCTCCATTGTTTGCAACTACTCAGCTGATCTACCAACTTAGTACCTCAAGTTACGAAATACCCCCACGCAAAACGCATAAAATGAGACGGCCAGCAAGTACTTCCGTCAATAAGACATCCAGCCCTCTAAACCCACTCTAACACATCAATGGATTCATTCACCTCGTCCTTCGCCATCTCCTCCGTCTTTGCCGACCCTCAGCCCGACCCTCAGCCATCTCACCCCGTCGATGGCGATGACCCCGGCGGTGGCAGATGCATCATCGCTTAAGGACGCTTGGTCGAGTCGCGAGCTCAACTCAACTCCTAATCTTCACGATCGGTAAGTTGGACCCTTCATCAACCACTACGATTTCTGAATAGTTCCTCTGGATTCATGCCACAGCACAGTCACCAAACCCAACTCTTTTTATCTTTTGTCTTTCCCGATTTCCCACGTGTTTTCCGTGCCTCCGTTGGTGGTGTTAATGGGCCGCACGTACTTATTCAACTTTCTGATTCGAAGGCAGCCCATTCTCTTGGTGGCCTTGTAGTACATTTTGATTAACGCAACGACGTATTACCCTTTCGGTGGATGTATTATAAAATATAGTAGTAGCGCATCTTCCATAGGCATTTTACTATAATGTTGCATGACTAGCTGGCTACTAGTATCCGTGCTTCGCTTGATCGAGCTTGATCGGCAGACACTTGGTTCCCTAAATCGCTCAAGCGTCGATCAAATTTGAAATAGGAGCGTGTACGTAAGCACGTTGTCCATCCCTCGCTTCTCCCGCCGAGGGACTAGAGGGACTCATTGACCCAGTCAAATCTCGATTGAAGTAAATCGATTAAATTCAAGCTGTTCAATTCTAATAAAAAAAATGAGCATATTTGTTATTTAATCCAATCTGAAATCTGAAATTGAAGGCATTTCGCTCAAATTAAATTGAATACCATGTTGAATAGGATCGAATCCAATTGATTTCCATTGATTCACTATCTACGGTACATTTCTATTCAGATACAATTAGTCCTCGCTCCTCCAAGTCGAAAACACGAACGTGCGAACGAGGGCTGTGGGTATCTCGTCAGTGATGTAAGCTAGAGATAGTCGAAGATGTAGATGTCATGCGTGAAAGAGCCAAAATCATAACGATACTCACCGCGACAGTTTCAATCAAATCAGCCTATATTTGTTCTCATCCAAGTGTGCGCTACGTACCCATCGCCTCAAAGAGCACAGAGACCGAAAGGATGTACGACGTGCAGTGATCTCGCGTGTGAGTTGCATGCGCAAGATAGGCGTCAGCGAGGCGTACCTTTGACGTGCGTGTCGTGAGCGTGATGCTAACTGACTTACGGGTTAGCCTCGTGTTGAGATATCTTCTGAGTGACAATAGAGTAAACCCACTGGAATACTATGAAATGTTCATTACTTCATCACTACACGTGGCGTGAGGATTCTTACGCATCTAGTCGCCCATGCGCGAGAGGCACCTTCGATCGACCTGCCGCTAGCACTGGCACAGCTGCTGAGGGCATCGACCTCCTGCTCCTCGAGTGCGCGTGCATGTTCCTCGTCTGTCAGAGGTTGAAACGGTGAGATTAGGAAAGGGGGAGAGGGCCGAGTTAGGTAAAAGATATGGAGCGAAATGGCAGAGAGACAAAAAAAAAGGTGGACGCACACTCCTCTTCTGTCGGAAACTCCACAGTAGAGAGGTAGCTTGCAGTCGAGCACGGGTGAAACTATCTCTGAAAGTTGTGCACGTCGTCTATGGAGAAGCTGGCAGTGGTCAAAGCCACGGGAGGCGTTGGTCTATGTCAATAGCTATGACACGACCTTTGAGAAGACCGGACGCGTGAACAACTTCATCCTACTAGTACCAGGACAATTGATCCCAGGACGAGGCGACTTTGACCGTACAACGTTTAGCTGACATGACAGCTGAGTGACTGACCAAATGAGGGGTGTGTCTGAAGGAGGAGGATATAGCACAGCTGATTTATCGAGGAACTGTAGGCCACCCCACATGTGCTTGGTGCCTTGCCGGCATGGAACGGCATCAACGTGGAGTTTGAAAATTCCCAAGATTAGGGGGGTGGGGATGATGTGGGGATGCACGGATGACCCACGCGTCGGGTACTCGACGACGCATGGGGCCCATGGGGGCCTAGTTGGCCAGATAATGAATGTCCTCACCTGCCCACTGGGGCTGTTTTCTCTACCTCATTAATCACAGATATGCCTTCATTGGCTCGTATTTGGCATGGTTCAGGCGTAGTCAACCGGTGAACCGTCCGAGCAAGGTGCCACATCAAACAGTTGAGAACGTCACTACCTCCCCACTGTACGCAACGGCCCAGAAGGAGTGCCTACATACCCCGTCGACCACGATTGTTCCAGGTTTCTGGGTACCTTCCGAGGAGGGCGTTATTCTTCAGTTCTGCAAGGTGACTCGAGTGTGTGCGCTGTGGCAGACGTGGAGTCGTGGAAGGTGTAACTCAATTCCCTCCTTTTTTTAGCAGTGCGACCCACGGCGTGGCAGGACTAACCTCCCTTCCGCCTCTTCCAATTCCGCCGTCTACAGGAAACGCATGTTTACCTTAGCTATATATTGTGGAATATCAGACTTGGAAACTAAATGAGCAGTGGGGATAGTGTGAGACTCAGCCTGAGAGTCCTAATACTACAAGGCTTTGTGACTGGGTGGGCCTTATCGACCTTATCGCTAAATCTCACGGAAGTAAATCTAGTTGTCTGAAGGTCTTATTCTTTCCCCAGGACATATCGTCAACTATCTTTCACCACTGGGATGGACGCTTTGCTATTTCATTATTCTTTGTGAGACCCGTTTACAACTCGGAGCCACCTGATATGCATATGGCTCGTGCGGGCCTTGTCTGTCTGTCTCGGTTGTGAACAACAACAATAACAAGATCAAATTTCTCACTTCAAGTTCCAGCGCTACCCTTTGTCGCATTGTGTGAGTGTGAACCCGAGTCGGCACGTCGAGCACTCACAAGTACAGTAGCGCATGCCGCGAACCTTGTTTGTGATCGAGCACTCTAGTCATTCGAAATTGTCATAACTGCATAGTGTTTGTACCGCTTTGTACCACTATGTAGTATGACAATTTCACCTGTAGTTCTTTTGTTCAATCAGGTACAGGTACACATTACGGCGAAACAAGTTGTATGATCTTTACCCTTTGTGAGGCCCCGGTTTACAACTCGGAAGCCACCTGAGTTCACTTCGCTTGTGCGGATCTGGTAGAGCGTGTGGTACGCAGAGTGTATATGAGCCCCTGTGGGTACCGTGGTGTGGGCCGAGAGCGACTTGATGCATCTTGATGTCCTAGTCGCTCACCCTCGCACTCTTGCCTGTATGAAATCCCACCCGGCCGCTCTTTTGTGATGGTTTGTTCAGTTTTTTCTTTTTTTTTTTCACGTCCTAAAGTGACAACTTTTACACGTAAGTAAAATGCAACACAAAACGGTGAGCCGCCGAAGCTGGGTGGGTGCATGACGCCGAGCTTCTTGTCTATTGTTTTGCAACTGCTCAGCTGATCTATCAACTTAGTGTCTCAAGTTACGAAATACCCCCACGCGAAACGCATAAAATGAGACGGCCAGCAAGTACTTTCCTTCAATAAGACATCCAGCCCTCTAAACCCACTCTAACACATCAATGGATTCATTCACCTCGTTCTTCGCCATCTCCTCTGTCTTTGCCGACCCTCAGCCCGACCCTCAGCCGTCTCACCCCGTCGATGGCGATGACCCCGGCGATGGCAGATGCATCATCGCGTAAGGGCACTTCGCCGAGTTGCGAGCTCAACCCAACTCCTAATCTTCACGATCGGTAAGTGAGCCCCTTCATCAATTACTACGAATAGCTTAATTCACGCCACAGCACAGTCACCAAATCCAGTTCTTTTCGTCTTTTGTCTTGTTCGATTTCCCACGTGTTTTCCGTGCCTCCGTTGTTGGTGTTAATGGATTGCACGTACTTTATTCGACTTTCTGATTCGAGGGCCACCTATTCTCTTGGGTGACGTTGTAGTACATTTTGATTAACGCAACGATGTATTACCCTTTCGGTGGATGTATTATAAAGTACAGTAGTAGCGCATCTTCCATAGGTATTTTACTGTAATGTTGCATGACTAGCAATTCGTTTCTCGCTTGATCGTGATCGTCGGCAGAGAGATTAGGTTGCCTAAAGCGCTCAAGCACCGATTAAATTTGAAATATGAGTGTATGCTATTGTGCGTACGTAAGCATGTTCTTCTCTCTCCCGTCCGTCCGGGGATTCATTAACCCAGCCAAACCCAGTCAAATATCGATTGAAGAAAATCGAATTAAATTTAAGCTACTGTATTGAATTCAATTACAATCAAAAAAAAAAAATATTATTTAATTCAATCTGAAATTGAAGGCATTTCGCTCAAAACAAATTTGAATACCATATTGAACAGGATCGATCCAACATTGACTCACTATCTGCGGTGCATTTCCATTCAAATACAATTAGTCCTCGTTCCTCCAAGTCGAAATTTCACTGCCTTGTCCTTTTTGCCTTCTTGGGTCTTGTTCTCTCAGCTTGTAATGCTGTTATATAAACTTTATTAGATGATGTCATGCATGAAAGAGCCAAAATCATAACAATACTCACCGCGACAGTTTCAATCAAATCAGCCTATATTTGTTCTCATCCAAGTGTGCACTACGTACCCATCGCCTCGAAGAGCAGAGACAGGAAGGATGTATGACGTGCTGTGATCTCGAGTGTGAGAGTTGCATGGGCAAGACAGGCGTCAGCGAGGCGTATCTCTGACGTGTGTGCCGTGAGCGTGTTGTTAATTGACTTACAGGTTAGCCTCGTGTTGAGATATCTTCTGAGTGACAATAGAGTAAACCCACTGGAATACTATAAAATGTTCATTAACTTCATCACTACACGTGGCGTGAGGATTCTTACGCATCTAGTCGTCCATGCGCGAGAGGCACCTTCGATCGACCTGCCGCTGGCACTGACACCGCTGCTGAGGGCATTGCTCCTCGAGTGCGCGTGCATGTTCCTCGTCTGTCAGAGGTTGAAACGGTGAGATTAGGAAAGGGGAGAGGCCGAGTTAAGCAAAAGACATGGAGCGAAATGGCGGAGAGGGAAAAAAAAAGGCACACTCCCTTCTGTCGGAAACTCCGTAGTAGAGAGGTAGCTTGCAGTCGAGCCCGTAGTGGAACTGTCTCTGAAAGTTGTGCGCGGCGTCTGTGAGAAGCTGGCAGCGGCGAAGCGGTCAAAGCGACGGGTGTTGGTCTGTGTCAATAGCTATGACACGACCTTTGAGAAGACCGGACGCGTGAACATCTTCACCTTACTAGTACCAAGACAATTAATCCCGGGACGAGGCGACTTTGGCCGTACAACGCTTAGATGTGCGCTAGGCAGCTGAGAGTGTTCTGTGAAATTGATTGCAAGTCAGGGTCAGTGAGTCGGGAGAGACGCGTTTCAGGACGTACCGTACGTACTACGTGCGAGGGCTTATAGGACCGTCACAAGCCCTCGGAGGAGTGATAGGGCCACCGTACCGGCTCTCGTGCTTGGTGCAGAAGCATACTGTACATGCCCATTTGTGGCTATATGCAAATTAATTGCGCTACAGTTGATTATCTCATAACGCATACCGTCGGTTCCCCCCAAAACCCATGCATTATAAGATTTATGCATTGTGAAGAGGGTATTTTGGTGGCAAAATACTTTTGGGACTTGCCCAAACCCATGCGCATTACCAAATATGCATTATGAGATAATCAACTGTAGTCATGTGATTCATGTGATTAGGATTCCCCACACGTGGACTTTGCAGTCGTGCAAATGCATACTCATACTTTACACAATTTACAATACATCCACAGAAAGGGTAATAGATAGTTGCGTTAATCAAAATGTGCCACAAGGCCACCCAAATAATAGGTGGCCCTCGACCCGAAAGTCGAATAAGTACGTGCAGTCCATTAACACCAACGGAGGCACGGAAAACACGTGGGAAATCGAGCAAGACAAAAGATAAAAAAGAGTTGGGTTTGGTGAGTGTGCTGTGGCATGAACCCAGAGAAGAATTAAGCTATTCAGAAATCGTAGTAATTGATGAAGGGAATAAATATCTTACCGATCGTGAAGATTAGGAGTTGAGCTCGCGACTCGACGAAGTGTCCTTACGCAATGATGCAATGGGGAGGGGGGTCATCGCTATCGACGGGGTGAGATGGCTGAGGATCGGGCCGAGGGTCGGCAAAGACGGAGGAGATGGCGAAGAACGATGTGAAGGAATCCATTGATATGATATTAGAGTGGGTTTAGAGCAGTGCTGTTCACGGACAAGTACTTGCTGGCCGTCTCCTTTTATTTGCGCATATCATAACTTAGGCTAGCATAGACACCATTTGTCTCGGAACGGCTCAAGACGAGACAAGACTAGACAACATTCGTGCTCATTGTATTATGGGCCATGTCTTGTCTCGGCACTCTCGTCTGCCCGTATGAAAAAAAAGGTGACAATCCGCCTAGCCGCTCTAGATCTTGTTGCAAAACGAAATTGCAAACATGCGTGCACTTTTGTATTTCTTCGATGAGTTCCGGGACATATGGCCTCGTGCCAGCAGCCGACCACAGACAGGAGTTAGACAGATGTCTAGATTTCTTGCCTCATTTGTGCCTCATCCGATTGTGTTGCATATTTAAGGCACGTAGTACACGTGCATGTTACCACGGTCATGGGCAGCCGTGGTCTCACTTGGTACCGCAGCCGCAGAGGGTTTCATGCAGGTCAGTTTGGTTGATAACGCTGACGCTAGAAAGTAAGACGTTCTTTGGAATTGTACCATAATGTCAATCGCATTCTCAACGATTGCTTGGGTGGGAAACAAGAAATACACCAGGTCACACCTATGATACTGTACATCTCCTCCCCACCGCCACCAACTTCTCCGAGTCCGCCCACCTCGACGAATCACCTCATCCAGCTGTACAACGACGGAGTAATGGCTTATACGATGCAACAACCTGGTTGTTTCTTTGGCTTTTCCTTAGAAATGTCTGTGGCGACACATGTCTGTATGTGCCTTCTCGTGCTTGGTATGCTGTCTCCCGGGCCCACTCAGACTTGTATTACTCTTGGGAGTGGGCAAGAATAGCTCTTTCATTCAAGTTGCTTTCCTCAACTTGATTGCAAATATCAAAGAACGCGCCGGCTCAGTGCAAGTCCGAGTTGGAGGCACAGGAGAGCGCAGAACTCGTTCAAAGCCTTCCAAATGAAACCACCTTGGCCAAGGACACCTCAAACACATTTAATCCTACTGGCACGCCTCCATTAGCATATACCCCAGACCTCCTTTACCTTATGGGAAATATATCTGCTCTTACCAACACTCGCTGGTACCTCGGTTGGTGTTGATTTTCCTTAGATTCTGAATCGCCTCCCAGTAACCGTGTCAGGTATTCCATTTTCAACACTACTCATTATTCTCGAACAGGGTCAAACAATATTGGGTGATAACCCCATCGCAGTGCAAGCAGGAAACGAACCAGATCTATACGCGCAACCACCACGTATGCACGACCAACGGTGGGTGATTGTCCTGCGGTTTTCTGTGGCGTTCCAAATTCCTTAACGATACATCTCAGGATTACAGTCCGTTCGATTACATGGGTGACATTGGCAACTTGGTCGATCAAGTGGCTTCGGATACCCTGGTTGTCAAAAAGGACAATCTTTTTATTATACCAAGTATCTCTGCTTCCCGAGCAAGTTTGGAACACGGGAATTGTCGGAACGTACATAAGCAGCCTGTATGGTCTCGCTGTTGAATATGTTGAATGGTGGGTGTATATCTGACTGTCTTCGTTGTGCCCAAAGGTCAATACATTTTTTTTAGTTACCCCAATAGTAATTGCGCTGCCGTGTATGGTACCGGTAATCCCATCAATGCACAGGAATGTTTCCCTTCTTATCTACATCGGCTCAACGCTGTACATTAGACAATTTATAATACATCCACCGAAAGGGCAATACATCGTTATGTTTATCAAAATGTACTAAAGGGCCATTAAGAGAATAGGTGGCCATCGAATCGAAAGTTGAAGCCCATTGACACCACCAACGGAGGCACGGAAAACACGTGGGGAATTGAGCAGTACAAAAGACAGAAGGGCTGGGTTTGGTGAGTGTGCTGTGGCATGAATCCAGAGGAACTATTCAGAAATCGTAGTGGTTGATGAAGGGTCCCACTTACCGATCGTGAAGATTAGGAGTTGAACTCGCACTCGCGACTCGACCAAGTGTCCTTACGCGATGATGCATCTGCCACCGGAGCCGTCATCCTTATCCACGGGGTGAGATGGCTGAGGGTCAGGCTGAGGGTCGGCAAAGACAGAGGAGATGGGGAAAAACGAGGTGAATGAATCCATTGATGTGTTAGAGTGTGATTGGAGGGCTGGATGTCTTATTGACGGAAAGTACTTGCTGGCTGTCGAGTCTCATTTTATGCGTTTCGTGTAGGAGTAGGAGTATATTGGAGAAGTCGACTATATGAGCTGAGTGATTTGCAAAACAATAACGTTCGCACAGTTATTGTTACACAGCGATATTATATAATATAACGCGTGATCAATGTAATTGTATTTAGACCTTTTTAAGTTTAATTAAACTTCAAGTTACCTAAAGCGAGCACATCAGCCTTGATGTGCACCTGATTATCACATCAAAGCATGTGAAATGACAGGTCAAGCACTCTTGGTGCCTCTCGATCAACAGGTGTTCCTTGAATTCTCTGTACAGTATGTATTTTTTTTTAAAATCTGCATTTGTATGCTGCTACATATGACTATGACAAAGATGTGGTCCCCACATCATGTGGGTTTTAGTGTTCTGCACAGGTATACCAAGGGTACGAAAAGTGCATACTGTACCCTTACCCACAAAACCCTTACCCGTATGGGTAAAGGGTAACGGTATACCATTTATGTGCAAGGGTATGAGTGTCACACAGTATCTTGGTTGATACCGTGGGTTTCTTTCAATTACTCTAGCTATCTACTAAGTAACATGGCTACTACGCTACTAATTAACATCAGATGATGGTACCATGCCAAGCAGCAGGGATGCCATTGATGTTCATGTTTGTGTGTCGAACATGTCGTTGATGTTGAGGCGGCTGTTGCGGCACAAGGACTCCTCATTCAGGTACTTTCCCAGTATCTGCAACACATCTGACCCCTCAAAGAAAAGTGCCTTGCCAAGACTGGTAGAACGCCAGCCCTGTCTGGTCTGCAGTGATGATGGCGGTGTGTTGGCCATTGACAAGGCCAATACTGACGATGTGCGAGCCTTGCAGATGCCCTTCTTTCCTGCCTAACGCAATGGCTGTGGCATCAGCAAGTTAACATTTTTCTTGCCGTCTTGTCAGAGCTTTTCATGACTTGTCAGCTTGTCAACAAGTTGACAAGCACCCACAAGTCCAAACAAGTTCACAAGATGACAAGTTCTATTCCCAAGTGTAAATAATATGCTATTATTGTAATTATTATAATAAAAATTCATGGCTATGGTGGTCAATAAAATTGTTGACAAAATAAGCACAAAAATGATGCTGCTTCTGCCATGGCCAACATTCTTGAACCGCTGCTGCTGTCCTCACATTGCTCCTACATCAGGAAAACCTCATTTTGTCTTATCATGTCTTATCATGTCTTAATGCATGGCTAAGACAGGTTAAGACAACCTTGTGTTAAGACGGATGTGTCTTAATTCAGACAGGTCCCATTCTTAACAAGAACATTTCTTAACCTAAGACAAGTGTCTTAGCATAAGACAAATGTCTTAGCATAAGACAAGCATCTTAGCATAAGACAAGGTCATAAAATAAGACAGATAAGATGTAAAAAAAGTCCCTTTAAGATCAAACCAGTCATGACAAAGACACATTCAACAAGCTCAAATTCACATAAAAATCTATCTAATGACATCATAGGTCATATTCTATGCTACTCGTACCCCATCCATAGCCATTGCTGTGGCCCCTCGTCCCTCGCGCTGGTGCTGCCGCGGGCGCTGATCTCGCGCCGCTGGTGCTGGTGCGGGCGTTGTCGTCGCGCTGCTGGTGCTGCCGCATGGGTTGTCCGCTGGTGTGGCCCTCGTCCCTCGC
>QFDX01000950.1:0-16926 GCA_003315875.1 Lactifluus piperatus
TTCGATTTCGGCTTTCAGCGATGCGTGTTGTGCCGGGTCCCTAGCAAATGTACGGCACAACGCGCACATATAAGTGGTTGAGCTGAATACAGATGGGGATGTGACGGACCGTGACACAGACTGCATGACCTGCGACAGCTGACCAGAGCCCATCACCGACACCTTGGCATTCTGGGCCACAACAGTGTTGATCAGTGAAATTTCAGCAAGGTGACACAAGAACGTATATATACATACAGGCCACATCCACAAGAACCGAGGGGAATACTGGTTTCAAGTGTAAGTATGCTTCGACCCAGATATGGGATAGTGGATAGTGAGAGATGGGAGGAAGTAGGGGGTGATTGTGTGGATAGAACACAACTTACCGCGCGCCCGGCCATTCCTAATGGGAGAAATTTTCAGAAGGATTTCAATCGGTGATCCCAAGTAGCGAAAAACCGAAAAGCAGCCTCACCGTAGTTTCCGGCGCCGAAACTTCCCCCCACGATGACGGTCAGCTTAGGGATATCTGCGCACGCAACCGCGCGGACCATTTTGGCGCCGTCCTTCGCGATCCCACCTTTCTCAGCTTTGGAACCGACCATGTACCCCGTGACATTCACGAGAAAGAGCAACGGAATTTGGCGCTGTGAGCAGAGCTGGATGAAATGCGTCGCCTTGAGTGCCGAGGGAGAGAACAGGATGCCGTTATTCGCGATAATGCCCACAGGGAAGCCGTGAATGTGTGCAAAGCCCTGCAGGTGCGCGGGAGGGGACCGACAGTTTCAGTCGGGAATAGCCTAGCTCTCAGCGAATTGAAGGGCGCACCGTGATAACGGTCTGTCCATATTCCTTCTTGAACTCGCGGAACCGGCTCCCATCTACCACCCGGGCGATGACCTCCCTCATTTCAAATGGTTGGCGAGGGTCGGTACCGACTATCCCATGAAGTTCGGCCGCGGAATAAAGTGGTTCCTCTGGGATAGCTGGTGGCTAATGTACCCATGTGGCATATTAATATTTGCTGATGCCAACTACAGGTTATTAATCTCGGACATACATTTATCTCGCGCCCACCTGCGTAGCCAAGATCACCCACAATATCTCTCGCAATGGCGATCGCGTGTTCGTCGTCTTGGGCCAAGTGATCGGTGACGCCACTTTCGCTCGAGTGCATTAAACCACCGCCAAGCGTCTCCTCATCAACCTCTTCACCAGTCGCAGCTTTTACGAGCGGTGGCCCAGCAAGGAATATATGCCCCTGTCCACGAACGATGATGTTTTCATCGGCCATGGCGGGGACATATGCGCCGCCTGCAACGGAAATACCATGTACGACAGCGATTTGCGGTATGCCAAGCGCAGACATCTGGGCCTGCAGGGATTGGGGGCACTCCATAACCGAATGGCAGCAATTACTGAGTGCATACCATGTTATAGAATATGCGCCCAAAGTGGTCCTTGTCAGGAAATACCTACATAGATGCGCGTCAAATGTGAGAAAGGCTGAACGTGTGCAAAAACGTACATTTGCTTGATGTGGGAGAGCAGCCCCGCCTGACTCAACTAGAGTGCGTAGGGTACAGTTGTGGGTTAGAGATGAAGGGAAAAAGAGGTGATATACCACACACCAACATAAACGCAGGGTAAGCCATTCTCCCTCGCGATCTCCTGGGCACGCAAATGCTTCTTCACCTACAAACCCATACATGCGGCTTCGTGGGCGGAGGTAAGGGTGAAAAGGACTCACGGTCAATGGATAATACGATCCTCCTTTGACAGTTGCGTCATTGACCACAACGACGCATTCGCGACCTGATATCCGGCCTATCCCGGTAATGATTCCTGCGCCAGGCACAGTCTCCCCTGGATATACCTCATGCGCAGCCAGGGGAGAGAGTTCGAGGAAGGGCGAGTGTGGGTCTAATAATAGCGCGAGCCTATGCAGGGCCAGCAGCGTTCCAGTTAGAAAGCAAAAGGCACAGCCAGAACAAAGAAACGGTACCTCTCACGGGGTAACTTCTTCCCCTTGCTGCGCATCCGTTCTGCGGCTTTTGCGCCTCCACCCTCGCGTGCCTGGGCAAGCTTTTCGTCAAGGTCGGCGACGACTTGGTCCATGGCCTTTGCCCGTGCTTGGAACTCGGGAGACGCAGTTGAGAGGAGTGAGGGCAAGACAGAAGCTGTATGATATGGCTTTGCAGAGCGGACGACTAGTAATAATCTTGCATGGTTTACGGATGAAGATAATGGACTAGACGCCAAGCGTCGTAGGACTGAGCACTGGTAATGGTGCATAGGTTGAGGTTGAGCGGATCAACCAATTCCAATTCCAATTAAATAAATAAATATTATCTGACAGGGCCGGCCTCATCGGCCTTCAAACGTGTCTCCCCATCATTCGGTCACCCTTTAATATCTCATCCAATTCTTGTTGTATTTGGTTTATGACATCCAGTACTGTAAGACTACTGATGTCTGGAATGTGGTTTTCCATGGAACGCCCCTTGTCACGCTTGCCGATCCTTGCCTAGCGTCGGAGTTTTGGTACTCCTCGACAAATGCAACGTTGCGATGCTACTGTACTCGACATCTTCAACATTTGGTTGATAGGCGAGACAGGTGCCGAACTCAGGCGATGTGACGCCTGCGTGACTGACTGAATGGAGGGGCCCTGACCGACGGATGGGCACGATGTACAGTAGTACCTTGACCTGCTCAAAGTGAAACTTGGTATGGACCTATCGGTCATCATCAAGATATACCCTCGTTTCTGTACTGCTCCTACGGCTCCGTGGCTGGCGCCTACTCATCTATTTCGCTGATGCCCATCACAAGGCAGTCCTAGGCTTTGTTGTCGATCTCCGAAATTAAGTGATGGGTGCTAGGTCAGCGTGTCTTGGCCTGTCAGCAAAAACATTTGTTGTCTCAAGAAAGTGAGGCCTAGCGGGGGCCAACGGCTCTCTCGGATCTGTTCGCCACGAAGCAAGACAGATCTGCTCTTCTCGATTTCCGTCTAGCTGATCGTCCTGAAGCTTGTTTGACGTGAGTTCAAACGTTGCTTAGCCATGTCTCGTCAGTTATTTGTATCGAACGGCGGCCACATGTGCAGTATATCGTTAAGCAACAAGGGGAAATGAAACCCATTTGTGGTTGGGGATATCGGTACGCTTTGTCAGCCCCACTGGACTGCACTTGAACGGACCGGGGCTCACTGTTGGCGCCCTTAACACCGCCACCCAACATACTCTCCTGTCGATGTGAGCCTCTGGAATTTCCTAAACCTAGCAAACGGAGCAAGCGCCCGAGCTCGGTTCGCCGAGGTCTCCGGGTCCCGGTTGTATATAATTCCATTTTCAGAGGGGGGGAAAGTTCCCGCCGACATCCCGGAATGAGAATCGTCGGGTACGGGTGGTAACGGAAAGATCGACTGCAGAAACGATGAGGAAGGCATTTACCGTATACTGTATAGTACGTCGTCCGTTTGAATTACAGCTGCTATTACCATCTCCATCAATATTGCATAGTCGACAAGGCATCCTTGATACACCAAGTCCGTTCGGAAGGGAAAAGGGAATGTATATTTACAAAGAGCAAAGCGGAAGAGGAAGAATTGAGATAAGTATGGAAGATGGACGAGGTTATGTCTTGTGTTGCCTAGACAAGGAGATCTGAATACCCGATAGGAAGAAAAGCATAATCTAGCGGGCCGGATAGTCAGGCACGTGTTATAATCGGAGAATGAAAATATTTAAATTCCGAAGAGATACTCGAGCTTTAAGTAATCAAAAAGGCTTCTCAGGCTGAGGCTCAAATCAAGTCCACTTTTGACCCCACCCGTCCGTCGCCTCTTTATGACCTCGTCCCTTTGAGTTGAGCAAGAGTATCTCTTTGCTCCTCATCCACTCCTCCTCTCCGACTTCCCTCGCCGTAACAAGGATAACGCCTGGTGTATGTTCTCTTCATTCTATCCCCACCATTTCTCTCTCTTTTCTCATCTTTTTCTTCCCTTAGATCCTCGCGACCCTTGCCGGTTTCTCTACCCCGCCTCCTCAAAGTACGCTTGAGCTTAGCTCGCGGCTATTCTTATCCAACCAACTCCCTATCCCCCTCTAATCTCCCCCACTACTTTCTTTTCCTCATATCTCTGAGCGCTTGAGCCAACCAGCTCGCGATAACCTGCACCTTCTTCTCTCGCCATTTCGGTTTCTGCTGAGCATTCGCGATTCCGTTTTGCAAAATATTCAATCGAGACGAAAAGTCTACTCGTATACAGCCTACCCTTGCATCCCTCGCCCATCTCTATCGAGCAGCCGATTTTCCCTCGCTCTTGACCTTTACGTCTTTTTTCTTCCTCTTCCACTCTAGCCATGACTTTCGCTCTCCCTGTCCCCTCCTCCCCGTCTTCTACCTCCTCCGACTATCCAAACGCCCCTCAGACACCTGTTTCTCCTTCCAACCTTGTTCAAACCTTGACGCTCCCTCCCTCTGACCAATCTTCCGCTCCTTTAACTACTAATTCTCCTGGCCCTCTCAACTCGGCTAATCCTCAGGCCAAGCGCAAACCCTCTCGACGGGCCAACACCGCTGAGCGGCGTGCTACCCACAATGCTGTCGAGCGCCAGAGGCGTGAGACACTGAATGGGCGCTTTCTCGTAAGTTTTTTTTTGTCTTTTTCTCCCCCGAGTTTCGTCCCCCCCCCTCCCGAATCTAACAAGGCGTTCACACTCTCTCAAGGATCTTGCCGCTCTTCTTCCCAACCTCTCCCAGATTCGCCGTCCGTCCAAGTCGGCGATTGTTAATTCTTCTATTGCTCATATCCACGCCTCCCGTCGTCATCGCGCCATGGCTTCTCGTGAACTTCGTCTCCTCAAGCTTGAGGCTGACGCTTTTCGCCGAGAGCTCAATGGATGGCGTGACCGCGCCAACCTCTCTCGTGTTGAGGAACCTGTCCGCAGCGAGGCTTTCTCTATGGTTCTAAACGGTGAAGTAGAGATTTTGACCTCTATTCCAGGGATGGACGAGGAGGAGGATGCTGAAGGTCTGGGCGATAACGAAGATGATTTGCCCATCAAAGTTATGCCTCCTGCCATAGGTCATTCCTTGGGGGAAGACGCCGAGGACTTGAACAAGCAGGCGGCCAATCTCTTTGCACCCAATGTACCTCCGCAACAGCAGCAACAGCAGGGCGCCCCTCAACTCGCCCACATTCTTCCACGTCCCACGCCCCACAACCGCCCCATGATTGCGCAAAATATTTCGCACGTTTCATTTGAGAACCCTGCCATGTCATCTCTATATGACCAACAGGCCCACGTTCCTTCGCAGCAGTATCAGATGCAATTCAATATTGGCCACACACTCGACGCAGACAAGTCGGCTGCGTGGAACAATCAGATTTTTTCTTCTCAACAACTTGCAAACCAACAAGGGTTTTCCCCCTCGCCGACCACGCATGTGCCCTCTTCAAATAGTACAGGTCAACCGATCACCCACCAGACATTTTATCAAGGTCCCCCTCGTCAGCAGGCCCCGATACAACACATATATGGGAGCCCCGTTGACAGCGAGGATGCGTCATCAGTCAGTTCTGGGCATGGTTTCGGCGGACGGGATAGCAGTATGAGTGACAGTACGTATGGATCTCCGCAAGGTTCTCGCACAGGGTCCGTTTCCTCTCAACCCGGGAGCTATGATGTGCCAGGCATATTGACTTCTGGGGGCATCCCAACCCGGATGAGTGCGGGGTGTGCTATGTGGAGTCGCGACGAGGTGGAGAATTTGGCTGCATTCAAGCCTAATATTCCCAGCATGCCGATCGCTGTCGGTGGCAACAATGGAGGTGGGTTTGCGATGATGATGTAGATGCCATGAACCCGTCACTTTGTACGGGTGAACCCCACCTTGTTATGGCATTCTGTTTGCTCGTGTTGCGCCTCCTTTCATTTTTGCTCTTGCTGTCACCGTGATCTGTTCCACTGTTTTCTTGTCTGGATTCTTCTTTCTCCCCGCCTTCCCCCCGCACATAATAAAGATGACTACCCCTGTGCTTCCCTCAGTTCCGCCGTGTTACGTTTATTGTCTCATTACCGTGCATTCTCAGTGGTGTCCTCTAATCCACTCCCGCATGCAGCCTGTACGTCGCAGGCGGATTGGTGTGATGACACCTCTGGAACGATAACTGTTCCTACTAGTTTGTTTGGCGTGAGCTCTTAAGCTTGCGTTGTAGCGTGTATACCTTCTATATGTTGTGTCTCTCTATTCACCGCCGTAAAGTATCGACTCCACACACATCTGGTATATTTATCATTCGTTGTGGCTCATGCACTCCTTCCGATTTTCCATTTTTTTTCCATATCCATACATACTCGAAAATATAACAATTACATAATTTTGAAGCGTTTGTCTCTGAATTCGAAAAGAGCATTTACTGTTACTGAGAACGAGTTGCGTACTTGTAACTCACCATCACGCATGCTTGACATTCAACAAACAGTTGCACCAGGGCCTTCCCAGTCCTCAGTTGCTAACTTCACCTTAATATTTGGAGCCGCGTCGAGCGAGTACAACAAGTTGACGAGTCATGATTTAGACACGCATCCCTTCTCTGCGGTGCTGAGCAGCTGCGACACTCCTGATGCCGTTTTGAATGTATTTCGAAAACAAGCAGAGGCGTTTGACGAGTTCCGCAAGCGTGATGAGAGCTTGATGAGGTGGTTAGGCCCGACAGTTCATGTCCTGTTTACGTTTTCGGCAACACTTGGAGAGGGGATCGGGTTGGTACGCCTTAGCGGATCCGTCCGACTTACTCTCCACGACACCAACATTCTTTTCTCTTAGCCATTCTCGCCTGCAAAAGTAATCTTTGTAGGAATTGCCGCCCTCCTCGCTGTGAGTATTTTCATTCGTCTTTCGGCGTGCCCTCAAGAAACTCGACCCAGGTGGCCAAGGATATTATAGCGGGCTATGACACACTTGTCAACCTCTTTGAGCGCACCGAAAATTATCTGAAACGTCTCAGGATATACTCCGGGATTCCTCTCACGACCGAAGTGATAGAGATATTAGGAAAGACAATGGCTCAAGTGCTCTCCGTCCTTGCGCTCTCAACCAAGGAAATGAAACAGAGGCGAATCAGTGAGCCAATCAGCTCGGTGTATTCTACTTGGCTCATCATTGTGCAGAAAAGTTTTTGAATAAATTAGCGGGAAGAACGGACATTGAAGACGCCCTGCAACGGCTAGATTGGCTCACACGGGAGGAGACTACGATCTCTGTGGTGAGGAACTTGGAAGTGTCACACCATGTCGATGACAACGTGAAATTAATTAAACACGGTACGCGAAACACGCTCGCTGGTTTGGCCACGCCGTTCTGATGGTCTTTCTGGTTGTTTTGATGGAAAATAGAATTGAAGGAGATGAATCGTTTGTTGCCTCCTCACCCTGCCGTAACTGATCCTGAAGGCTGAAATTCTGTTTCAGGGAACAGGTCGCGAGGAAATTTCAGAAATTGGCTTTCTCCTCCGAATTCCTCAGGTAGTCACAACCTTGCGTGCGACCTTCATCATGAAGGCACAGCATCGTGGTTTATTCAAGGCAATGCATTCAACGAATGGAAGAAGAACGGCCGCCTCCTGTGGATTTACGGCAGTCGTGCGTTTCTTTCCTCATGCGTCTTCATGGCCGCTCATCGCTTTCCTGGTCCAGCGGGCTCCGGAAAGAGCATACTTTGGTGCGTGGCTCCCAATTGCATTAGTTATAGGATATTAAAATTTCAGACCAGCTCCACAGTCATCGAGAACATCAAGCGCATGCAAGATGAAGGGTCAGCCTTGCTGGCATACTTTTATTTCGATTTAAAGGGCAGTGCAACGTGTGATGTCCGGGGCTTGATATCTTCCCTTCTCATTCAACTCTGTGACGACTCCAACCGTTGTTTTGATGTCCTTTCTCGCTTTTACGCGACGCACCGTGATGGCGCCGAACAACCAAGTGAAGCCGCAACAGCACAGTGTCTTAAAGATATGGTCAATCTTCCCGGACTGGCCCCAGTTTTCATTATCGTCGATGCGCTGGACGAATGTCCGAATA
Organism: Lactifluus piperatus; assembly: GCA_003315875.1. NCBI lineage: Eukaryota > Fungi > Basidiomycota > Agaricomycetes > Russulales > Russulaceae > Lactifluus > Lactifluus piperatus. The sequence goes on from QFDX01000950.1 coordinate 8,073, forward strand.
CTACCGGGTTTCCATCCCCGCGTGAGAAGCTGTTGAACGTTTTGGAGGAACTTGCCTCGCCACAGCATCCAAATCTGCGTATATGCGTCACATCTCGTCCCGAGTCAGACATTCGAACCGCCCTCGAGCCCTTGACACCCTTATCCTGTCGTGTCTCCCTTCACGAGGAAAGCGGGCAACGGGATGACATCATCCGGTACGTCAACTCGGTTGTTCACTCGGACCGGACAATACGGAGATGGAGAGCGGAGGATAAGAAGCTGGTTATCAGCAGATTGACAGAAAAAGCTGGCGGGATGTAAGGCAGAGCTGCTCTTTGCTTCACGGACATTGCTCAAGCTATAGGCGCAGGTTCAGATGGATATTCTGTCAGCTGGATACCCTGCGCAGATGTATTCCGGCGGATATTCGGCGTGTTTTGAACGAGCTGCCCACAACCTTGGACGAGACATACGAGCGCACGTTACAAGGCATCCCTGTGGAGAGATGGCAACATGCACATCGCCTCTTCCATTGCTTGCTGGCAGCCGTGCGTCCACTTCATGTTAAAGAGCTCGCAGAAATCTTTGCCATCCAGTTCGACCAGACAACAACCCCCAAGCTTGAAGAAGGATGGCGCCCGGAAGACCCGGAAGAGGCTGTTCTCTCGGTATGCTCAAGTCTGATTGCTGTTGTCGAGGCCCATGGGTCCCGGGTTGTTCAATTCTCGCATTTCTCCGTGAAGGAGTTTCTAACGTCTGATCGCCTCGCCAACTCCAAAGTTGGAAATGTTTCCCGCTATTATATCCACACGGGGCCTGCCCACATGATCCTCGCACAAGCCTGCCTCACCGTGCTACTACAGCTCCATACTCAAGTTGACAAAAAGCGTGTGGAAACTCTTCCACTGGCTTTCTACGCAGCTCAACACTGGGTCGATCACGCCACGGTCGGGGACATGACACCACAGGTTGAAGGCGCCATACAGCGTTTATTCGACCCAAATGAGCCATATCTTGCAGCATGGACTTGGATATACAATATGGACAGGGGAGTCGAGCGATCCATCCACGATCTCATCGAACATGAGATACCACCTGAGGCAATTGAGCGATCTACCCACGGTTTGGCCAAACAACCAACATCATCCGAGGCTTTCGAAAGGTCCATCGATGATCTCACAGAGCATCCGACGCCACCCAAGACCACCTCTTTGTATTACGCTGTACTGTGTGGTCTCGGTTGGCTCATAAAACATCTCATCGTCATACATGCCGAAGATGTAAATGCGAGGTGTGGCTACCACGGCTCTCCTTTGCATGCCGCGTCGTACCAAGGTTATACTGACTCTATACGCATCTTACTCGAGCACCGAGCGGACGTGAATATGAAAAATAAATTGGAGAAGAGTCCGCTGCAAACAGCATATGACGGTGGTCATTTCGAGGCGATTCGAGTGTTACTCGAGCACGGGGCCGACGTGGATGTGCAGGACGCTGACCTCTGGGCTCTATCGCATCACGCATCATTCAGCGGACAGCTTGAAATTGTATCCTTACTAATCCAGCACCACGCTGATGTCAACTCCAAGAATAATTCGGACTGGACACCCTTACACCAAGCATCATCCATGGGGCATACCAGAGTCGTGCAGCTCCTCCTCGAGAATGGAGCCGATGTTAACGCACGGTCCAAAGCTTACAATACTCCGTTGTTTATAGCGTCGAGAAACGGAAACGTCGCGATCACGCGGCTCTTACTCGAGCACGGAGCGGATGTTCTTTTGCAGGGTCCAGGGAATAAGACTCTGCTCCAAACAGCGTTTATAGAGGGACATGACGAGATTACGCGGCTATTGATGGAGCATGGTGCCAAAATGTAGCCGGCTACGGCAATGATGGTCCTAGGTACTCGTGCTAGTCCCAGAGAGATCTAAAATATCGTGCCTTCCACTGGACTCGAGGACTGTCGATGTGTGTTCCCAAACCGGCGCTGGTGCGGAAGGGTTGAAGGAAGTGGAATATCGTTCATATCATGTTGCAGAAGGTAACTGGGTGAGAGATTCATTGAAAGAGTTGGGGATATGTAACCTCCTTGACTCTCGGCATGTTATGCTCCAGTTTCATTGTTGTTTCATCTGGGCAACAGTCGGCGGAGGCTGACGAGCGATCCGGGAAATTGACTTGCGCACAATTTACGCGGTGGAGAGCATAAATGCCGTAGTGCGAAGATGGAATTGTCAAATGACTTGGAAGAGACTGGCCGTACCACCTATATTGATGGCCAGTTCATAGCTGGAACAAAGGGCAGGTTGACTAGTCCCACTACGTCAAAAAGAGAACTGTCAGTGGGAGGCTCACCACACCACTTGTATAATAAATATCCGACTCAACGACCTTGCGCACCCCCAAACTCTGCGTGCGAAAATAAAGTAACAACAGACACCGCAGCAGTATCAACGTACTCATGATCCTGTCATCAAGCATTCTCGTTATGCCCTGCAAGTGCCTCTCGCGTCCTGAAAGACGATAGATGACGAAGAGATGTGTGCTGCACTCAAATGGGGAAGCTCGACACAGGGTGGCTGGATGATGGCCCGGAACTGTTCTACTACGTAAACCGAAGGAGTGGCATTAGATTTGAAGAGGTCACACAAAGGAAGATAAAAAAAATCTGGGAGATGTTTTTTTTTGGTATTTTACGTGATAACCTTCTGGAGTGCATTGATAGGCACCTCAACGATGGGTTGAGCGTTGCCGCAAAAGTAGGCCGCGGACGGACGTGGAGGCAAGTTCGAGAATTAGGGGGCTCCATTGCATATTGCGGCGAGGAAGGGACATGAACGAACTCTTATTAGAGCACAGGGCCGATATGAGCGCAAGAGACAAAAGGAGAGGTGCATTACGAGAAGTGACTTTGCACACATTCGAGACTATCGGACGAGCATATGTTGACGCGTTGACGACGACGTCCTCCGATCAGAATCCGTCCATAGGTCACGGTCTTACGTTCCATCTCATTTTTTGTCTACAGGATAGAGAAAGGCGGAGTCAGACAGTGGTGGAGATAAAGCTATCGATGCAAGGAGATCTTGATGGTACCGAATCGCTGTTCATGCTACACAAGTTTCTTTGGCTACCTTTCTAGGTTGACACAATTTAACGCCGTGTTCCTGCAAGTATTATGCGTTCTGCGAGTTCCGGAATGCAGTGCCAACCACCTCGGACGAAACGTACGAGCTGTGCCAGCCCGAGGAAGACTGGCATCCAGAAGGTGCGGACGGGCCGAAGAACCTTATACACCAGGGGCTGGTCACTGCCGTAGATCCCGGGTTTCCAAAGCTGTTCAGTTTTCACGCTGCCGTCAGAAATATCTTAAGCCAATACGATTCCTCTGGGACCACGCACACAATTCCTGCTCAGATATACCCGCTGTCCGATGTGAGTCATGCGACGAGAAAATGGACGATCTGATTTGGCAAGCCCGAGATGGGGTGGGGTGGAATGTTTATTGCTTGAGAAGGCTTGCATTGCATTTGGGTCAAAAAAATACACGTCTACGTCTTAACCATCTCCATCTCCCCCAACCTTTCTCGTATATTGTTCGCTTGGGTCGACGTATGTTACCTGGCAGAGCCGTCCACAAAGTCGTTCATCGCTTAAGCTTGTCAACACAGAAGTTGTGTACGGAGCGTTCTTTTATGTGCGGTATTACCCAGTGCCAGTGGGCACCTTAGCATTGTGCGCCTTCTATGCGAGCATGGGCAGACGTGAAGGCAAGAGGTAATAATGTGATTATTGGAAGCAACAGTGGGTAGAGGGATTTGGAGGGCGTATGATTGTTTCTTGGACTCACACGGAGTCGGCACAAACACGACCGGGACCCGGACATGGTGGGGTTTTGCATCTGTTAGTCAAGCACGTAACAGACGTTGCGATGCCCTTTGCGCCCTACAGTATCGCTCCATGGATCCATGCGCCACACACTACACATCCGAAAATCTTATGCTCGCCACGCCACTAACGCAGCCCCGGACGCCACTGCACTACGTAAGAGGGTCATGCAACTTCCCTTTGAGAACGGAGTGTCACAAGTGCTCAAGGCCACAGCCACGACACTGAAGGAGCACAGGAGGCTGTGACAACTACTAAGTTTACGGGATTCATCGTTCAGAAATCTCCCTTTTTGAACGATCCTTATTCTCATTGGAAGGGGTAGACAAGGAAGTTATAGCAGTCTAGAGTACCAGCGGGCGACTCGAGCAGGGCAATCAGTGGCTAAAGGGAAAACACGTTACATGAGTGCGATTCCATCAACCAGGTTATGACATTGATCAATCGATAAATGACTACAGTTTCTCGACAAGTACTCGGGTCTTGCGGCTTGTCGATAACCTTTGTTGATAATCTTGCGATGTCGACGGTGTGGCGCAAGTCTTGTCGGGAGGTTTGTTGTTCCATCATGATCTTGATGGGGCACTAAGGACTCAGACATCTCTGACAAACGTCGTTCCTCAAGTCGGTGGTTAATTTGTTGGCCTTTAATAATTCTATGCGATTATCCACCGGTGCTGTACCCAGCATCATCAACACGCCCGGCGGTCCAGGTGCCACTTGTGCGCGTTCAGACTAATTACCGACGCCTGTGTGCTCCGCTGATGGTGATTCCATAATCGGGGACCAGAGATTTGAAGGTGATATTGATACGCAACTATGGGCATGAATGGTATGGCTGTGCAAATGTGGCCATATGGGGTTGTGGGGACAACCTAGGAGTAGAGACGGGTAGATTGTGCAGCAACGGGTGGGGAGATACGTATATACAGTACGACTAAGGCGTACAGCCAGCCGCGCGGAGACAATAGAGAGAGGTTCTGACGTAACGGTGATATGACAAACACTGGCCATCAGGAAAATTACAAAATACTTAAAATCATCTTAAACACACTTAAAATCACTTAAAAAGTTGTCCAAGGGCTTTAAGGGCTCCAAGCAGTTTTAAGCTATGTCCCCCAGTCTTAAAATTACTTAAAACTGCTTAAAATCGGCTAATTTTCAAGTACTTCCAAGAGGTTCTCAAGCAGTCTTTAAGTTTACATCAAGCCTATTTAGTTGCACCACAAATCACAATTTTTAGATAGTTTCAGGCAATTTCAAAGTTGGTGAAAGCTTTATTATTAAATGGCTGTACTACTCTATATAAAACATGTAAAATATGGTTTACACTACACCCATTATTGCCATCGTCGCTTGGTGGTGGTGGTGGTGCTCACGCGGTAGTGAAGGTGGTGGTGTCGCGTGGTAGTGGTAGCTGTGGTGGTCGCATGGTGGTGGAGAGGTTGCATGGTGGTGGTGAAGTCGCATGGTGGTGATGAGGTCGCATGGTGGTGGCGAGGGCGCACGGTGGTGTTGAGGTCGCATGGTGGTGGTGAGGGCGCATGGTGAGGGCGAGGGCGCACGGTGATGGCGAGGGCGCACGGTGGTGGTGAGGTCGCATGGTGGTCGTGGTTGCAGTTGTGGGGTGGTGCCATAGGATGTAGGCCAAGGAGGTTAGTGATGAAGTGGGGGTTGAAATAATTCATATGCTTACCGCATGGGTACCCTACCCGGGCCTCCTTGTCTCTTAACCCCTCACATCGAGTGCAGTGCGCACCCAGCCTATGCCCCGACGAGACCTCCTATTGTCTTGTCGACAGCGGTCTGGACTCCATCAGTAAATATGCAAAATACTTTCTCACTTTTAGTCACTTTCAGGCACTTTTTCACTTGTTGACAAGGGAAAAAGTCCCTGAAAGCTCACAAGACAAAAAGTCACATGAAAATTTAATAAAAAAAAAAAAGGGGGTTTGCATGGGTGTGGGTACAGATCAGTAATTTGTATATTTCTACCCATGCTATACCTGTATTCTCAATGGCTGAACTACTCTACATAATACCATATGAAATATTATCTAAACCCATTGTCATCATCGCCGCGTGGTGGTGGTGGTCGTCCTCGCTGTCATCGCATTATCGTCAAGGTGCCGGTGGTGACGTGTGTCGGCGTCATCGTCGTTGGCGAGGTGGTGTTACGGTTCGGAAGGACCGTATGTGCGAAGAGCACCTGTTCAATCGGCTATCCTTAAGCGAAGGATGGCGAGACCAAACCTAACGAGGAAGAGGATGACCCCTAAGGTGAACCAGTAAACTGCGAATTGAATCGCAAGGATAGCAAGGAGAGCTAGCAGGAATGCCAGTCTCTCGACGTGCCCTGTTAAGGCGGAGCGAGGATGCACAAGTAGAGTGCAAGGGATAGTCACTCTGAGCGGATTGTGCCAACGTACTAGTCACAATGACGTTATGGTGCCTATTCGAGCAAGTCGAATGACTAGTAAGTGGACTGGACAATCCACCAAATGACTAAGTCCGATTCAACTACTTGAACGGCCAAGCACGATAACGTGAAGCAACAGAAGAAGGGAAACGATCCGATTCTGAACTAAGCTGAAGCTTAGGGCTTCAGCATCGTACTACAGAGCTTAAATACACGTTGTGAGAATCACATGTGCTACGCCTTTGACATGTGTTTCTAACAAACACATCTCAAGCATGTGTTTCTAATAAACACATGCTCCTACAATCATATGTATCGTACAGTTCTTCGTGTCAGTCCGTAATCACATGTATCGTACATAATCACCTGACCAAGACTTTCCCAGCTCCTGTGGGGACAGCTAACTCGTCTTGTCAGTCTAGTCTGTGTCAGAACGTGACAGGTGGTGCTAGTGTAGTGCTGATGGCGGGGCCGCCGGAGCACGTGTGTGGGCAACCTCATCGTTGGCGAGGTGGTGCCGGTGCTGGTGGCGGCCGCGGCAGCATGCCACGCCCGTTGGTAAGGTGGTAATGTCGTTGCGGCAGCAAATGCACTTGCCGCAGTGTCAGCCTGATGCTGGTGCTAGTGCTGATGGCGGCGGCAGCAGGCCACGCGCACCGGCAACCTCGTCATTGGCGAGGTGGTGTTGGTGTGGTGCTGATGGCAGCGGCAGCAGGCCACACGTGCCGGCAACCTCATCGTTGGCGAGGTGGTGCTGGTGCTGGTGCTGGCAGTGGCAGCGGTGGCATGCCACGCGTGTCGGTATCATTGCCGTTGGCGAGGTGCCGATGGTGCTGGCGGTGGCAGCAGCAGCGGCAGGCCACGCATTGGTATAGGAGTCACTGTCGAGTCGTTATCAAGGTGCCGACGGTGGTGTCGTCGTTTCCCCCTCGTCTCATTGTTCATTAGTACCTAAAAAAGTTTGTTAGTAAGTCGAGAGAAGAAGGAAACATACCTGTGGCCCAGTGAGGGTGACCAGTGGGCAAAGGGCATCTGGTTGGGTCAGCTCACAGAAAGAAACTTGACTCACCAACAAAAAAACGGTGACTCTGTAGCTGGAACAGAGGGGGGCCCATGTTGACTTAGCAAAATTTTCGAGCAAGTTCAAGTTCGTCTGCCCGTATCTGCTTCCATAAGTTCTTCTCACGACCCAGTGACATGTTCTTTCATGTTCGTTGTTGTCGTTCAACGTTCAACGTTCAACGTTCAACCCTCTCTTCCTCCCTGTCCCTGCCACTCTCACTCTTAGGTACCTTCTGGTTGGCAACAAACACACCCTTCTAGGCTGCCGCCAAGACAAGGCATGTAGTGGTGCATTGATTTATCACTGTCCTCAAGCCAGTCAACAGGAGATGAGCTTTGGTATACCTGTTGGACTCTACGCTGGTTGAGGGGTAATGGCGATGGATGGGAAGCTGAATGCCCCGTATTCTGGCACGGTTTATTACAGTAGGTGGCTGCTATCCCTAGACTGATCAGATGCACGAAGTGGAGACTCAAGTCAGAAACATATTTATCGCCCCGTAAGTCAGCAGAAGCACTGACTTCCCTCCCAACTGGGCCACAGGTATGTTTCTCTCAACTCATTTTTATTTTACTAACACACTTTTTTAAGTCCTAATGAATTACAACAGAACGAGCGGGTGTGGGGGGGAACGACGACACTCGCACCATGCTGACATACTTCGATTGCCACTGCTACGACGACAGTGCCAATGTGTGGGGTGTGCCGCCGCCGCTGCCACCAGCACCACTGGCACCTTGACGATGACTGCGAGGACAACACCACAGCGAGGATGACAACGATGATGTGACCACATCAAGGGCGATGGCGATGATACGATGACAGCGAGGTGAGTGCGATGATGCAACAGACAGTGAGTGTGAGCGCAATGATGTGACAGACAGCGAACACGAGCCCGGTGATGCGACAGACCGCGAGGGCGAGGGCGATGATGCGACTACAGCGAGGGTGAGGGCGATGATGCGACAGACAGGGAGCACGAGTGCAACAGACATCAAGGGTGAGGGCGACGATGCGACAGACAGCGAGGGTGATTGTGATGATGCAACAGACATTGAGCACGTGTTACGGTTCGGAGGGACCGTATGTGCGAAGAGCACTTGTTCAATTTGCTATCCTTAATCGAAGGATGGCGAGGCCAAATCTAACGAGGAAGAGGACGACTCCTAAGGTGAACCAGTAAACTGTGAATTGAATCACAAGGATAGTAAGGAGGGCTAGCAGGAATGCCAGTCTTTCAATGTGCCTTGTTAAGGCGGAGTGAGGATGCACAAGTAGAGCGCAAGGGATAGTCACTCTGAGCGGATTGTGCCAACACACTAGTCACAATGACGTTATGGTGCCTATTCGAGCAAGTCGAATGACTAGTAACATCAGCAAACCTGGGGTTTGCTTATAATAGCTTGTAATAGGTCTCCTTTCTTGTAATACGATGTAGCATGCCATAATGTTGTAACATGCCATAGCACTGTAGCATTGTAATGCCATAGCACTGTAATG
>QFDX01000953.1:0-11098 GCA_003315875.1 Lactifluus piperatus
GCATGGCCTGCCTTGCCATTGCCTGGCTCAACCTCGCCATTCTCGCTGGCAGTGCCTGTCCCATGGTCTGCCTCTGCCACTTCACCGGTTTCACCCACCACCCTCCCCGCGCTTGCTGCAGCCGCTGACTGCTTGGTCCACCGCCGTTGTCGTCGCCTCATACTAGTAGTCTGTGTTCTCCTTTCCCACAATATGGCTTGCCTTCATCCGCTCGCTGCTGCTCCTGCCTGGCCTCTGCTCTCTGCCATCGTGTAGTCTGCCCTTGGTTCTTGCAGTCACTTGACCCTTCCTCGCAGCCCCTGGTTGGCCTGCTCCGCCACTGCTCCTTCGCTTGCACTCCCCCCGCTCGCCGCAGCCGCAACCGCGTGATTCTGGCTGCATTATTTGTCACGTCGCCGCTTTGATGGAAATGTCACGCAAACATGTGTAGCATCTGCAAGGAGGGACACATTGTCGTTGGGCTTGAGGATAACCGGGGGATGCTTGTCAAGGTACGCTGCGAAGAGATGCAGAAAGCTGGAAGTCGCTCTTGGGTATTGTCAGCGCAACGCTGAATGGGTACTGTCGGTCATTTTACCTGATGAGTGTGCATACTTAGACACGGGAAGCCAGCTTATCGCAGATGTTGTCCTGTGTCCACAAAAATCACTCAAATGTTTTCTTTGAGGGTTTTTTGCAAGAAAACTGGTGTCGTGATGTTATTAACAGTGAGGTGTCTGGTTTAGCCCCGATGGCAGGAGACAAGTTGAGACGGGGCCGCGGGATCCGGTTATCCGGTTATTTGTAATACTAGGAACGCTGTCATCAGTGCAACGTCAAGACATGTCACGTGGTGACCTAAATGAGGGTACATTAACTGCCACGAGTAGAGTACGTGGGAATTCACACCGATAATGTCCAGAGGTTTTCGGGCTGCTGGGCCAATCATCAGTCTATTGCTGTATCGGGCGCTGTGCTGCGTCCATATCCAGTCCGGTCACTTGACTGTGTACCTATCAATCAAGGGCTGAGGGCTGAGGGCTGTACACCCGACACAGATACTACGATAAACTCCCACCTGCGACCCCGATTCCTCAGGGTGTCACTGACCACCGTTCCTACCACCCACCCCTCACAAGTCAAACACTATACATACCCCATCTCCTAGCTCCATGCCCGAAACTAAGTGTTCATCTTATAACTTTCAGTTGATCTCCAAGGCTCTGTCCGACTATGCCATCCAAACCGGCGTTGATCTCACAACCAACCCTTTCGCAAAGCAGTTTCAGAATTGTGACTCTGCCGACGCTATCTCTCAGCTACTTCAAGACAGAGCAAAGGCATTCAAATCTTATCGAGACGAGCATCGCAAGTTGATCAACTGCCTCAGCCCCATAGTTCAGTTCCTCCGTGCGTGCTCTCCAATCCTCGGCGAGGCCCTCGTCCTTGTGAGTCCCAATCAGTCGATCACTCTTTTACTATAACAACCTTACGCGTCGTTCCTCAGGCACCGTTTCCACCTGCGAAAGCAATCTTCGGCGGAGTCGATGTCTTCCTCGCAGTATGTATCCCTCTCACCTTCGATTGCATCATCCTCACATCTCGATCGATCAGGCTGCTTGCGGTGTCACTACGAGTTATGACGCCCTTGTAGAGATCTTTGAACGTGTAGGGAATTTCCTGAAACGACTTCACATTTACACAGAAGTCCAGTTCACGCCTGCGATGACCGATATCATCGTGCAGATCATGGTGGAAGTATTGTCAGTGCTTGCGTTAGCAACGAAGGAGATAAAGCAGGGCCGTTTCAGTGAGTAGATCCTCTCTCTCAAGTTTTTCATTTCTGGACATGTTGTAGGGAAATTCGTAAAGAAATTATCAGGAGAAAGTAAGATCGAGGCTGTGCTACGGCGGTTGGCACAGCTCACCGACGAAGAATCTCGGATGGCCCAAACTCTGATTCTCCGTGGGGTCATGGGCGGTACGTAACCATGGGATTGACTTGTTGAATGACCTGAACTGTGATCCTGTTAGACGAGAAGTTACAAAAAGAGATGCGAACTTGGCTTTCCCCTCCAGATCCGTCGCAAACTCATAATATTGCACGGGGACTTTGTAAGAATGGACCTGCCACTGGCACGTGGTTTGTCGAGGGTGTTTTTGAGGAATGGAGAAGTTCGGGACCACTCTTGTGGATATATGGTAAACGTGCGTGGGGATTGACTTGTAATTTTACACATACTGATGGCTGCCTACCATCCCATCATGATTATGTAGCGGGATCTGGGAAGAGTGTGCTGTGGTATGTGTCGCACCAATCATGTAATCTCACCATGATTGAAGTTTTCAACCAGCTCCACAATCATTGAAGCAACCGAAGAAATTTTACACACCGAATCAGCCCTGATAGCGTATTACTATTTCGATTTTAGAGACACCGCAAAGCAGGGCGTCCTTGGATTGCTCACTTCCCTCCTTACCCAGCTCAGCTCTACTTCCGCTCGTTGCAGCCGCATTCTTTCCGACCTATATTCCAGGCATAACTCTGGATCTCGCCAGCCAAGCAATGATCAGCTTCAGCAATGTTTAGTGAACATGTTGTCATTCCCCGAAGCGCCCACGACTTACATTATCATCGATGCCCTGGACGAATGTCCAAACACCTCTGGCGTGCCAGTAGAGTCCCCTCGCGAACACGTCTTGAAACTTGTAGAGGAGCTTCTCAGTTTACGACTCTCAAATCTTCGTCTATGTTTGACGAGTCGTCCCGAAGCCGATATCATTCATATTCTCGAGCCGTTGGCTTCCCACCCTGTGTGCCTTCACGATGAGAGTGGACAGAGAGAGGCCATTAGGGACTACGTTGAATCAGTGGTTCACTCTGACTGGAGGATGAAGAAATGGAGAGTGGCGGATAAAAAGTTGGTGATCGATACACTTGTGCGGAAGGCTGACGGAATGTAAGTTGTGACCATCATACCACCTTTTTAGTTGTTTATGCGATGCAAATAGGTTTCGATGGATTGTCTGTCAGCTGGACGTGCTCCGCCGCTGCTTTCCCGCAAGTCTCGCTGACGCTCTGCATGAATTACCCGATACGTTGGATGAAACCTATGAGCGTATTCTGCTAGGGATTCTACCGAGAAACCGAGAATATGCGCATCGGCTCCTACAATGCCTCACTGTGGCGATCCGACCTCTTCGGGTTGACGAGCTCGCAGAGGTTCTTGCCATCCGCTTCGAGCCCGGCATGCACCCAGAATATGATCCCGGTTGGCGGTTGGAGGACTCTCGAGAAGCTGTTTTATCCGCATGTTCAAGTCTAATTTCGGTTGTCAACGTGAATGGGTCACAAATCGTCCAATTTTCCCATTTCTCTGTCAAGGAATTCTTGACATCAGGCCGCCTCACCAAAGCAGGGGAGCACCTCTCCAGCTATCACATCCTTCCCCATGCGGCACATTTGATCCTCGCACAGGCTTGCCTGAGCACCCTACTCCGATTAGATGACCAAGTTGACAAAGAAAGGATAAAGGAGTTTCCACTGTCGACCTACGCAGCTCAATATTGGGTCAAGCATGCTCAGTTCAAGAATGTGTCATCAAGCATTGAAGAACTTATGGAGGAGCTGTTTGACCCAGACAAGCCACATTTCTCAACGTGGGTGTGGATATTCGACGTTGATCGACCTTGGGATTGGGTGGAACACATGTCGAGCGAGCGCCCAACGGATCCGGAAGCAGCTGGGTTGTATTATGCTTCGTTGTCCGGTTTCCGTGGCGTTGTAGAACACCTGGTTGTCAGTTGCCCGGGGAACACCGGTGCTTTTGGGGGCTTCTACGGGACTGCATTGCATGCTTCGTTCATGAAGGGATATTTCGACATCGCCCTGGTATTGCTTGAGCACGGCGCGGATCCGAATGCCCTAGACGCCTTGGGCTCCAGTCCGTTGAATCTCGCATCATACAGAGGACGTCTTGACATTGTTAGATTCCTATTGAAATTCCAGCCAGACGCCAATATACATGGTGGTGATGGCGAGATTGCAACGGATGTGGTGTCGCAGACAGAAGAACCGGAGGTTGGGCAAGTCTCGCTACGTTATGGCGTAGATGTGGACTCCCGTGACCGCCGAGGCTGGACCCCATTGGCGGTAGCTTCGCAATGTGGCCGTTTAGCTATTGTGCGGCTGTTGCTCGAGAGTGGCGCTGCAGTGGACTCCCGTAATAACGACGGCTGGACCCCATTGCATTTGGCCTCGCGATACGGCCATTTGGATATCGTGCAGCTGCTACTTCAGAACGGCGCTGCAATGGACTCCCGTGATGACAAGGGCGGGACCTCATTGCTTTCTGCATCGCAATACGGCCATTTGGATATCATGCAGCTGCTACTTCAGACCGGCGCTGCAGTGGACTCCCGTGATAACGACGGCTGGACCCCATTGCTTTCGGCGTCGCGATACGGTCATTTGGATATCGTGCAGCTGCTACTTCAGAACGGCGCTGCAGTGGACTCCTGTATTAACGACGGCTGGACCCCATTGCATTTGGCGTCGCGATGTGGCCATTTGGATATCGTGCGACTATTAGTCAAGAATGGCTCTGCCGTGGACTCCCATGACCACAGTAGTTGGACCCCGTTGATCCACGCTTCGGCAAAGGGTCAGTTGGAATTCGTGCAGCTGCTACTTCAGAACGGCGCTGCAGTGGACTCCCGTGATGACAATGGCAGGACCTCATTGCTTTCGGCGTCGCGATACGGCCATTTGGATATCGTGCAGCTACTACTTCAGAACGGCGCTGCAGTGGACTCCCGTAATAACGACGGCTGGACCCCATTGCATTTGGCGTCGCGATGCGGCCATTTGGATATCGTGCGACTATTAGTCAAGAATGGCTCTGCTGTGGACTCCCATGACCACAGTAGTCGGACCCCGTTGATCCACGCTTCGGCAAAGGGCCATGTGGATATTGTGCAGCTGTTACTCGAAAATGGTGCTGCTCTAGACTCCTGTGATAACGACGGCTTCACCCCATTGAACGCGGCCTCGGAACTCGGCAAACTGGATGTCGTGCAGTTGTTACTCCAAAACGGCGCAGCTGTAGACGCATGTGACAGTCGAGGCTTCGCTCCATTACATTCAGCGTCGAATTTCGGATCTCTCGATATTGTAGATCAGCTACTGGATCGTGGTGCAACCGTCAACATGCACACAGTGGGTGGAATGACCGCCTTGCATCTGGCGTCTGATGTTGGGAAACCCAATATTGCGGGCTTGTTGATCGAGCGTGGTGCTAATGTAAATGCCAGAGATGACGGGGGCAAGACTTCATTGCATTTTGCGGCACAATCTGGGCATCTCGATCACGTGCTTCTGTTACTTGGCCACGGCGCAATTATAAGCGCACCTTGTGCGAATATGCAGACCCCATTGCACCTAGCAGCAGCTAACGGCCATTCCGACGTTGTTGAGTTGCTCATCCGGCGCGCTGCAGAGATCGACAAGCAGAACGAGGACAAGGAAACCCCACTGAACGAGGCATCCAGCAATAAGAAACTCCAGACTGCCTGTATACTAGTCAAATGCGGACCAAATGCGGATTCGAAAGATAGAGACGGTTGTACACCATTGCACCTAGCAGCACGACAAGGGCTTCTTGACATCGTTAAACTTCTTGTCCAGCTCGGCGCAGATGTCAACACTAGGAATGGAAACGAGGACACCCCACTAGATCTGGCCCGTGAAAATGGGCAACGCGGCGTCGTGATCTTCTTGGCGGAACAGATGGTGGTGCCACATCCGTATTGTATGACCAGTACAGGCATGACGGCGCTGGACGCGGAACTACAAGATGCTGACTCGGACACTGTGGAGGCATCACCCAGTGGCAGTGAAGACGCAACTTGGCTGGACAGCCCGGGCGCTTCGTTCCTGACTGCATCTGAAGAAGGGGACCTCAAGGTGGTACGGTTATTACTTAGCCGCGGCGCAGATGTCAAAGAACGGAACAAATTCGGCCAGACTGCATTGCATGTAGCGTCAAGTGAAGGGAGGCTTGAAGTTGCAATATTGTTGATTCGGCATGGTGCGAATGTGAATTGCAGGGACAAGTATGGGTGGACGCCGTTGCACCTCGTATCATTATACGGACATTTGGCTGTCGCGCGGCTGTTACTTGACGAAGGCGCCGATGTAAACGCAGCAAAGCCTGGCCTCCGTACTCCATTGCATATCGCATCAGACGATGGTCATCTTGAGATTGTCAAGCTACTACTCGAAAAGGGAGCAAATGTGCATGTGTGTGATGATGAAGGCCGGACACCAGCTCAGTTGGCGTTAAGGAGCGGAGAGCGGGAGGTGGTACAATTATTGTCGGAGCATGGCGCATACTGAGGTAAGATCAAACATGATATCATTGTTGTATGGGCTGCTTAAATACGCGTTCTCTCAGCGCGCTGGCATAAATGCTACTCAGATTTCCCTAAGACGGATGCGGGAATATACTTGCAGATTTAAAAAGTTGAACTAGTTTGCTGACTTCTGTTCTACCATCCAGGCTGCGATAATCTGAGCCGTAATAAAACCATGTCGTCGATGTCGTGTGAAATGAGGAACACTGTCACAGTCCAACAGGGAAAAGGACTCCGAGTCTGAGCCACCAGCAGACTCGAAGTTTCGCAGGGGACAGTAAAATAGCCCTGGGACTGAGAATTTGGGAGCAGCTGCTTCAGACGAATGATGAACACACTAGGAGATGAGTTCTTCACACAATTCTAGCCACATCATATAGGATAAGGATTTTATCACTTTCTCCTCCTACACCGGGAAAGGCCGGGGCTACTGATTGTTACATAAGCGAAGTTCACTCGCGTTGTCAGTGCTACCATACAGTAACTTACATCAAGCCGATGGCCGTGGATTACATCTGGCCGCTAGCTTAATGCTGGCTAGTTTGCACTCCACTCTTCACACAATTGCTCGAAGGCCCAAGGGAGGTTTGGTTTTTTGTTCGTTGAATATACGGAGGCTCCAGTCAACTATACTGTTGCAGACCGCACATGTTGATGGACCCCGTCATGTAATATTTGGACCTCGGGATATTACAAACGTTCATGAAAGCAAGGACTCAATCCAAATGGTAAGTTCAGCCGTTCTTCTCTCAAGGTAGCCGGGAGTCTGCTTTGTGATGCTATCGTCGGAAGCCACTGACGATACACCGCCGCAGGAGATGTGCGACGCCAGGCAAATTGAACCCCAGAGTCCCAGACATCGTGATATGCCCCGACGTATGGTTGAGCAGGAGATAGTCATGAAAGATTCCAGTTATGCTTCGAAAGGAAATTCACAACGAAAAAGGAGCCATCTAGACCGGTGACCGTCTCTCGGCGCGGCGAGTCCTGACAGAGTACTCTCGTTAGAGAGTACTCTGTCCGGTCACGAGGTCAGGAGCCATCACGTGTTTCTTCACGGCCTTTGTTTGGTTGTTTGGCGAAGGTCGCGTTCAAGTTGTCCACTGCCTGAGGCTAGTCCTCGACATGTCTGCGCGATGCCCCTAACCCGCCCTAAAAGCAAAAACCCCTCTCGCTCTCCTGGCATCTCATCTGTCAGTTATTTCCAGTCAACTTCCACGCCCAAGGGCTTCCACCCACCCTCTTACTATGCTGCCGCTGCAGGGTTGACATACCCTCACCCTGATGATGACCAGCTATCTGAGACACCGACTCATCGTTCCACTACGCCGAAGGTGCCTTTCACAGACTTTGATGATTCGTTTGTTCCTGCGTCCATGCCAACGGCGCAACTTCCAGTTTCGTCATCGGCATCTTCGACGGAGCCTAGTCTTGTCTCTCGAATGTCATTTTTGAATAGACGGCTGTCGAAAGGCAATGGACTGGGCAAAAAGTTGTCGTCGAAGCGCAAGAGTCAGCTAGTGGACCTCCCCCTCGTCGAGGCACAATTAGTTCCGTCTCTACGCGACACTATTGAAAGAATGACGAACTCTCCGACCAGCCAAACGCAGTCCCCAATAATTGTCTCCCATCCCTTGTCTCAGCAAAACCCTCACGATTTCCCACCACTTCCCTCCCAGCACCCTTCGAATCCTTCTACGCCACCAGCGTTTCAACATCGACAGACGGGCCCAGCGCACTCACCCCCATCGTCTACCTCGAGATTTTCGAATGTGTTAGAAAATAGCCGTATTCCAACCCACGTACCGGCGGCTAAAGCGAAGCCGAGCCTGAAGCCAGCTCTCAAGAATGCTGTAGCATCCTCTTCCATGCCGAATCCGGGGCAGGGAAGTCAGCCTTCTTTAACTAAGGCGTCGCCATCGAGGTCACTGAGGTCTGTCAAGGCTATGGTTGGGCGAAAAACGCCACAAATCCCTCCCGAAGCAACACCGTCGGATACTCCCTACATGCAAGCAGGGGATGTAAGTACGTCTCTGACTGTGACTTACCATTGCTCAGATAATATTGTAGACATCCGGTTCTGTGATTGGTTCTAACCGTCTGACGCGTGAACGCTCTCGCACAGATCCTGGCTCTGTCTCAAGAATACCGTCTCGGTCACCTCGTGTTCCTACCACCCCTCGTGTTCCTCCGCCCGTCTCCACGTTTTCCACTCCAGGACGAGCGACACACGGTACCCCTCTCAACCGTAGATATGCTGCTATCAGTGACAGTTCTGGATCTGAACTGAATCTACAGGGTGAGCGCGGGCGGGCTCTCTTCGTAACAAATGCCGTGATCGTGCCTTCGAGCTCGAGCTCTAGCGAAGAAGTCGAGGCGTTGCAACATGTTCCCAGTGCTGACCCTCCGGCAAGGTCGTCTCACATACCACAACGAAATTATCTATATGATAGGAGACGCACGCAGTCAGGCGTCGGCCTGGGTTTTGGCCCGCCGGCGAGAATGAGTCATTCCCATTCCCACCGCTCTGCTGTACCTCTTCCATCCAGCAGTAAGCCAGGGGCCGACATTGACAACGAGTACAATGTCTGTTTAAGCAATGAAGATCCAACTCCTCTCGCTGTCTCATCGAGCTCATCGTCTGCCTACCTCGGTTCGGTGATGCCGACCCCCCGAACATTACGACCTATTAATCTTACTAGAAATACCAGTACCACCTCGGGAGGTATACTTCCGAATCCTTGGGACCCTGGTGATAGCAAACACGCTGAAAGTGACCAGCGGAGGCGAGAATTGATCGAACTTGTCAACGAAATGGGTCGTGGTCCCTTGGGTTCCACCCGCTCATACTCATATGATCGCTTTTCGGACGACGAATACGCCGGGGAGCAAGGTCTTGCTATCAGTCCCTCTGATGATTTCGACAACAGTGCAAACACATCCCTGAGGCGAGGGTGCAGTCACGACCCTATACGCCGGTCACCCGTCCCTGGCATAGGCCAGGCAACACCGAGACAGCCATCTATGCGAGTAGTTTTGGGCAATCATGCTGAATATTCTTCGCCGAACAACTTACTCGGCACGCTCGGTAGAGTGAACAAGCAAACAGTGGAGACGCACAGAAATGATCAGGAACAAGAATTTTCACCACTATCCGAATATTCCGATGATGAAGACGCACAGTATGGTACCAATAGCACAGTAACATCACCACCGTCCTATAGGAATCATCCGAGCCCCTTGACGCAGCATTTATTTAGAAGTACACCTGAGGGAGATTATCCTTCGTCGCCAGTCGAACACTCAAATAGAGCTCCTGTGGCTAATCCTATTCTCCCTACTTCAACTCGCTGCCGTAATTCTGGGACAGGGGGATACCCGGACAAAGCGCGTCGGGCGAGCCGCGAAAGTCCGATCGCCAGCTCTCCGAAGGCCGATCCTCATGGAGCTCATAGCTCGAGTGGGACGCGGGGTATGAGTCGGGTTAGAGAGCGCAACAGCACGCAGCAATCGCCAGCTCGCGCGTCATATGTGCCTTTCCCTCACGCCGACAGTACATCTTCAGTTTCAAGCCTTCGGTGGCATAACGAAGTCAAGGATATAAGCGCAAATGCGGAGGTAATCTTCGAACAGCTCAACACGGGACGTCAATCAGAAGCATATGAAGGCTCGTCAGCACAGTCTCGATGGCAAGGGAAAGGGCGGAAACTTTCGATGATCCACCCCACAAAATCCCCCTCACCAAGGGAGACTCAAGATTCACATACCCAACCAGTGGTTGACCTGCCCGAGAGTCACAATACTCAACGAGGTTATGGGGGAGCGAATATAGTCCTACTGCCTAAACGTAACCAACGTAACTCTCAGGCTTCCGTCCCTGAGCAGCGAACATGGCTCTCCACCATATCGTCTTCTGCTTATCACTCGCTTCTGGATCGCTATGGCGAGGTTGAGATAGAACGGCAACAAATCATCTGGGATCTTTGTGAGACCGAGAGAGCCTTCGTGAGGCGGCTGCGCACCTTCGTACGACTCTTCATCCGTCCTCTTCGCATGAAAGAAAGCGTGACATGGCTGGCTGGCGTCCCCCCGGAAGTCGCACGGCTATTCGACTGGTTGGAAGACATCATCAACATTCACGCGCAGATTTCATCGGCTTTGCGCGCTATCGTTTCGGAGCAATACCCAATCGTGATGCGTATCGCTGGGAAAGTGCGAAGCTTCGTGTCACGACTGGAAGTTCATCAACCATACGTTGTCCGATTGGAAAGCACTACGTTGTTGATAAAGCGGCTCACAGCAGATTCTGGTAGTGACTTCGGTGAATTTATAAGGATCCAACAGGAACAAGATGAATGTGACGGGTGGAGCGTGGAATCCTTCTTGGTCGAGCCGGTCAATAGACTTGTTGACTATCCGATCCACTTCAGAGTATGCACTATCAGACCTTTACTCTATTTTATTTTGAAAAGTTTATCTTCTTCGCGCAGCGGCTCCTAGATGTGACACCCCGGGATCACCCGGATCACCTCGCCACTTTTTCACTGCTCCACTGCACTGAGGCAGTAATTCGCGTGATGCGCGAAGTCAAGCTTCAGGAAGAAGAATACGAGTTGGTGAAGGAGCGACTGGGGCAGATCAAGGACCTACCCGCAGCTTTACAACTAGCTCACCGATCCCGGAGGCTGCTAGCTAGAGGGAGGTT
>QFDX01000955.1:0-24743 GCA_003315875.1 Lactifluus piperatus
GGGTGTCATATCAATGTACGAACCACGATCGTAATGTCTAGACATGTTATAAGAGTGAGGTGAGCGTGAGCGTGTTTACTTAGATCGACGCGCGTAGGCCATTATGTTAGATAATCCGGAGTCAGCCGAAACGCGTCCAGCATCATATCTCTAAAATTTCGATTTATAATTTGTGTTGAGTAGCCAAGGGGACAGGCAATGTCAGGGTTTCATCCTGGGTCGAATGCGGAGAGGAGAGCGAACGAGCGATGGGGTGGAGGAAGGAAGATCTTGCTGGGGTGAATTGCGGCGGGCGATATGGGAGACAGTTTGGTGGATTGCCCGTGTAGTGTTAGCAAAGAGCTGGTTGGGCATGAAGCATGCCGTGTAGTGTAGTTTTCTTTCATTCACTGTATCAGACACCGAGTTGTGTGGAAAAAATCTGGATTGTCCGGTTGCACTCTTCGGAGATTTTGGCTAGACTGGACAAACGTGATATGGACTGGCTGTGCCAAAACCTAGCTCACGCGACCCCAACACTGGCGAAAAGACAATTACCCAAGTTGCTCTATCCTCTAGAATATAAATGTCAAAGTATGACATTCGAAGTTACCGCTCTCCGGTTATCAATCAAGCCATGGGGAGGTTCTGTCGTGTTGCACACTACAAGGTAATATATACATGACCAAAAGTAGGGGCTATGCTGAAGGTCATACGGTGGACATTTACTGTTCCAATACCAGGTACGTTTAGTAAATCGACACGGGGGTAGTATGAAACTTACGAAAGTGAGTGCAGCACCCTTCGTTTTCTTCTCGCCGCCAAGCTCAAAGCTACGGTGTGCTTAGCAGTTGCATCAAGTGAGGGAATAGACAGTAGACGCACTGCTTGCAACGTTTAAGGGCCATTTGCATCTTGTATTTGCATACAGTGCATTCCAAACGCAGGACAACTTTCTTAGTTGTCTTTGCCTAGTCATTAATGGTCACTCAATGCATCCGTCGTCAATATCTAGCCAGAGGCAGAGACACACCTTCTTGTGGAACACAGGTTTAGTCTGCCCACCGTAACCCTTCTGCTTGCGATCGTATCGTCGTTTCCCCTGCGCGGCAAGAGAGTCTTTACCCTTCTTGTATTGTGTCACTTTGTGAGGACTGCCAGAGGGCACACTATTAGCGAGAGACGAAAGCACATAGTTCTAGTTTCATAACATACGTATGCTTTCTGCAATCCTTGTGTGCACAGTCTAACCAAGACAATGTGCTTAGACACGATCACATTAAGTACTCGAACAAACTCACAAGTCCGACGGGTTCTACAATACCAATACAGTCAGTTTCCAGTCGAAAGCAGATCCCCATGAAAAACGCACTTTGGAATGTTGACCATTTTTGTTGGTAGCAAGGCAGCAGATTACAACGGGTGCGTGGTTTCGAATGCACCTGCAGGTGGTTTCGTCTATAGTAACTTAAAGTTAGAGTTCAATATTCAATCTCCACTCAATCCGGAAGCCCGTCAAATCTGGCGCGATAACCCTTGCGTCTAGCTGATTGGTGCTTATGTATGACAACAGTACTGAGGACCAAGCTGCAAGATGAACACGACCGGCGGATGGTAGCATCACCCATATCACTTCAAGTTCAAGTTTATACTTCCTTCCGAGTCTAATCGTTGCATCTTGGCGTTATTTTGGCTTTCTCACGCTCGGCCTGGCGCTAATGACACCTTCCTAGATAGTTGAACGTCTTTGGCGCCCATCGTAGCACCCGTTAGTTTTTTACAGGGACAGTCACAGGCACGACTGGTACCAGCTGAATTGATTCACAACATCATCGATCTCATCGAGTCTTCGAACTCTTACCCCAAGGCCGCAGCTTCGGGCGGGCTTCGTCGCAGGCGACGCGAAGGTGCAGATGGCATCATGATTTACGCTGGGAGTAGAGTAGTCGTGTGTGGGCCCAATTCAAACACGCTCCGCTCGTATGACCCCAGGTACTAAAGCTGTGCAATCACTCAGACGACGGCCTCATCGTGCTCGTAATAAATATTTTGGATGTCTTATTCATAGTTTATTGCACACGAATTTTTTGCCGAGGTATTGTCATCATGCTGATGCCATCACGATGTCCGTATCCAGTCTGCTGGTGACAGCTCTCTCCGGATGTAAAGTAAGGACGTTGTCGGGCGGAGGGATATCCAAACCGGCCACTGCGCTTCGGAGAGCACGCTCCCACGCTTCCTCAAGGCAATATCCACCGGCACGCATAATGCCCTCCTTATCCCGTCGCACGGCATCGCTGGCAGGGTCAAAGTAGGAGGTGCGGAGTGCATACATATCCTCGTATGCATAAAAGTCGTCCTGAAGCGGGACGTGGGGCTGGTCGGGCACGACGGCGCTCTGTGCGGCGCGCGAGCGCAGCAGGTTGGCCGAGCTCTGCTGGACGGCTTGTTGAGCTGCCGCGGTGCGTGCGGCTGCGCGCTTCAGGGCCTCGGCGCGGGCCTGCGCTACAAGCCGCGCGGCATCAGCATCACTATGCTCCAGGTTGTCGATCAATGCTCGCCGCTCGCCCTCACGCGCGTCGCGCTCTTCCTCCTCAGCACGGCGCAGCTCCTCCGCTCGCAATTGTTTCTCACGGCGCTCGGCTTCTTCTTGCTCCTTAAGGGCCTGAGCATAAGCTTCCTCGCGTTGTTGGTTAACCTCGATAAGAGCCGCGTTCTCCTTTCGGTATGCAGCGATACGTGCTTGCGTTTCAGGGATGTCAATTTCGTTTATGAGGTTAAATGCTGCAGCGGATATGGAAAGCGTCGCGAGATATAGATGTGACAAAAGTTGATGCACTTACTGATATCTTCCACTTCCTGTAGATAGTCATTATATGAACGGAGATCTGGAAAGTCTTCTCTCCGCTTGTTAAACCTGTTTTTGGCGAAAGATATGAGTATGGTGAATTAGGTTTCAACCTTGGCTACCTACTCTTTTGCGATTTTTCTCCTGACAGCAACCTCCTTCTCCACTACAAGATCCTCAAATGTCTGCGGGATGAAGGTCATTTTCTTGAGAGTCTTTCCGCAAATGGGACATGGTGCCGGGCCCAAAGTGTACAAACGGTCTATACAGGATTCACACCTTGTTATACGGAGGAGGTGAGGCGAATGGGTGGCAAATAATAGCGTATATGCGACGCACATTTTGTGGTAACACGAGCTCACAAGCAAGCGTAGCTTCGGGTTCAGGTATCTGTCCGATTTGCAGACGGGACATTGGTCGTCCATGGACTATACGCCATGGATGAGTTGCATAGAAAGGTGACATAGAGAGTCAAAACTGACGAAATACTCTGATGTCCTCCCTGACACATCTTTGACGCCACCACTAAATACTATGGAAGAGGACTGTGTTTGTGGAGTATGCGAACGCGTTGTTGGGGTGGCGGCTGCCTTGCGGATAGTTGTTCCTCGAAGCCAGCCTGCAGCATTATTCCTGTTTGACATAGGAAGCTGGTTCTGTAGATGATGTAATTGTGATTTGACATAACGCTTATTAAGATCTAAGATCTATGACTGATAAGATCATGTCATATAGTACTATGTACCGTGACACTAATATATATAATACTCCCTCTCAACCTATCGAGCCCCTCCACACCATGTCAACCGATCTCCCACTCACTCGCCCTGCCTGGAGAGACTGCCTTGCTACCCTTCCCGGCTCTCCTACCCACATTCCAGCATTTTTCTTTGGTCACGGTTCTCCCCTCCTCACCGTCTCTAAACATGCTAAAAGCGACCGTGCTTCGAGCCCCAAGTGGCGCGCAATCGTTGAGCATGCTGGTCTAGAAAGCCCCTTTGCAGATTTTCTGCGTGACTTTGGACCTGCTTTGCTCGCCAAATATCAGCCGAAAGGTATCCTTGTCTTTAGTGCGCACTGGGAGACGAACGAAGAACAACTTGGTACGCTTGCATTCCCCCTTCGACTTTGAACATTTATAGGCGCAGCCCCCCTGATGTATTTTCCTTATATCTATTTTGAAAAGTGACCGACTATGGGGACGAAAACCCCCTACTCATGGATTATTACAACTTTGATCCAGAGCTCTATAACCTAAAGTTTACCTCACGTGGCGACGGGACGCTCTCGCGGCGCGTAGTTGAACTTTTCCAACAGGTACATACGATTGTCTGGTTGGGGGGGGAGTAAACTTGCCCAACCTTTTTGCTCATCCCCCGCGTCATCTCATGTAAAATTTTAGGCCGGTATCCGTGCTCGCCTGTCCACGAAGGAAGAGACCCGCGGCAAAGATGGCCGCGGTTTCCAAGGGCCAGGTTTAGACCATGGTGTCTTTATTCCCTTCCGCCTCATGTTCGGCGAAGAGTTTCGGACCGTGCCGATCGTGCAAGCCTCGATCGATGGATCGTTGAGTCCCGAGGGCAATTGGGCCCTTGGCCAAGCGATGACAAAGCTTCGGTGCGTCCCCCGACATCTTTGACGGATTTGTGTGGGTTGATGGATGGATTCTGCTTCGCCATCATACCTAGTGAGGAAGGCATCTTGATCCTCTCCGGTGGTTTGACCGTCCACAATCTGCAAGACCCAGCGAGCTTTACTCCCGAGACCGCCAACCCACTCGTTCGGGAGTTCAACGATGCCGTTTCTTCTGCCATTTCCGTCTCTGATGTGAGTAATTTCCACTCTCAAGTTGGAAATGAACACATCTCAGCGTTTGACGGGTATCGTATAAAGCCTGCTGCAAGGCGGACTGCACTTGTTGCGCTCACAGAACACAAAGCTTTTCGTTTGGCCCACCCCCGAGAGGACCATTTCGTCCCTGTCTACGTCGCCGCAGGCGCTGGAGAGGAGGGTGGCGTCCACGTATTATCTGGTCTCTACGGGTGTCAAACAGTTGCATTTGGTGTATGACATTGTATTCAAGTCACAGAAGTACCCAATACAAAAAAAAAACAACTAAATGGTTCATTAATAAATCCTGCATAATATAAGTATCATCAAAGTTGCAATAAGCGGAGACTACGTAATTGTTGAGGTTACCGTGAGGCAACACACCGTCGATGTAAAAGCCAAGAGCAAAGGGGACGTAAAAGTTTTGCGATCGTAAGCAACATCATGAGAAATGCTCGTATCAGGCATCATCTAGCTGCGGAGATTAGGCCAGGTACCCTCGGCTTTCCACTTGTCCACGACTTCGCATAGGACATCTGCAGTCATGAGAGGCCGTCTCAACTGGTAGCCAATGATGCGTTGTATTTTCTTATTGGAGAAGGCGACCGTATGCTTCGAGAGCACAAAGGTGCTCATGTATGCATTCAGCGGTGTTTTGGTCACAGGAGGGTCCGACTTGTTGAGCATGTCCGCCCATGTGCTTACGTGTGCCTCGTTGATTTCTTCAACAACGTCTTCGAGACGGAACTGAACGGAGAGATATCAGAACGACCCGCATATTAGTGAAAAAAATACGTACCCTCATCATCGCGCTTGTTACAAAGTTATGATATTCAAACGTGGTACCAAAAATCCCGGTCATAGTTTTCCCGGCCTTGTCAAGCGTGGTTCCGTTATCGTCCGTCTGTCAAAAATCCACTTTATCGTCAAGTCATTCCCCATGAGGTAGTGACACTTACAAGATTAAACAGGGGGGCTATAATCTTCTTCCCTGGTATGGGTGCGCCCGTCACCCCTTTCACCTTGTTCTTATCGTTCCTCCAGTAAATCTCTTCGCCCGCTACGTTCAACGCCTCAACACGACCGACGCGAGACATCCACTCAGCAACGGCCCAAAGGCCACTGGCAACATCATCTGAGTGAACAGTATTCATTGAGTTATGGCCAGGGCTCCATCTGGTCGCCAGTGAGAAAGACACACAGTACGGGTTAGTGTGGAGGGGCTTACAAGGATTTCATAGCTTTCTTCATGTGGCCGTACACGGCGGCCACGGTTAACACGTTTGCCACTTTGCATCTTATAAGACACGAAGCTCGCCATGAAAGTGAAAGTACGCACTCAAGCCAAAGTCAATGTAAGGACCATAGACGAGGCCGATGCGCAGGATGACGAGATTGAGACTGATAACAGGTGAGTGGCAGCAACGTAGAAGAAGGGACAGACGTACCCTTCAATGGCACCCAAGATGCGTAGAGACTCGTGCCACCACGTCCCAATGACACCATAAGGCTTCGCATCTTCCTGTTCGTCGTGGGAGCCTTTCTCGGGACACTCGTACCAAGGTTGTTGTAAACGGACGTAGGCCTTGACATTGCGGCGTGCGGCTTCCTCCCCTATCAAACGGGAAACGGTACAAGTATGATTGATTTGGACCTTGAATGTGCCAGGTTGGTGAGATTACACAAGTGATGAGGACGGGAGGACGCACCATGTCAGGACGGTCATAAGCTATGTCTCCAGTCAAATCAAATACAAGCGAATACGGCTCCTGCCCATCCGGCGGATCAAAGGCGGATGAGACGATTGCTAGGGGGGATAAAACTGAACTTGCAGGAAAGAAGAGGGGAGGGGTGTAAACAAACATGGGACAGCAAGATTTGCCTGCCTATATTCGACATTGTCCTTTGCGAGGACTTGAGGAAACTCCGGTCCAATGTACCTGTTTATTTTCTGAGCGAAAATGCAGGACAAGAAGGGATGTCGCACGTTGTTGGAGGTACGACAGAGTATTTGTCGACAATGCGGAGGTTCTGGATTGTATGATGAGAGGGAGGTAAGGAAAGGGATAGAAAAGGAATACTGACGGAGACGAGGGCATCACCCTCTAGAGGGACCAAAAGAGCTGCCAATGGCCTCGAACAAGTATTGAGGCCACCTAAAGCAAGAATTGGAATTGAGGAAAGATGATGACGATGAAGATGATGGTAAACTGACCAAATATGATAGCGCTCGGTTTGTGGGACATGATCGCAGAGGTGGATCCAACCAAGAAGGAGAGTTATATGAAGGGAAGTAGAGCTTTTTATTGTTAAAAAAAAAATTAGAGAGTGAGGTGACAGCGTTGGTTTGTTTGCTTGCTTGCTTGCTTGCTCGGTTGCTCGGTGGCGATTGCGATGCGATGGGTGCGGGTGCGCACCCGTTTGATATACTCTATCTCCTCTTATTATTCTTATTATTCTTATTCTTCACAGCATTGCACTCTCTTTCTCATCTCATTCATTCTCCGCATGTCCACCCTCTGCCAAATATCGGTACACGCTAGAGAAATCCCTCATCAAAAGCTCAGGGTACCGCTTCACAGCATCCATATAGATCTTTTCGGCTGCCTCTCCTAACGGCACCCGTGAACCCATTTCCTTGGACACATTCGTCGCCAATCCCAAGTCCTGTCCCACCCCCATGCACAGCAAAATAAGTCGGTCGTTCAATCCTTTTTGTCTTTCATCACCCACCTTTATCATTAATAAGGTAGCAAAGCCACCTTCAAATCCGCGTTCACACGGCGGTGACTTTTCTGGCAATGCCCCAGGCACAGGATTGTTAATTGTCGATGACCAGCACGCTCCTGTAGAGTTATTGATGACGCTCGTCAATACCTTCGGATCCAACCCTAGTCGTTGTCCGAGTAGCATGGCTTCGGCCACCACGACCTGTTCCACGCCGAGTATCAGATTATTGCAGATCTTGGCCGCCAGCCCGGATCCTGAAGGTCCGCAATGGATTATGCGTTGACCCATAAGTGAAAGTGTGGGTGAGGCCTGACTAAATGCCTGCGTGCTACCCCCGACGAGAAAAGACAGCGTCCCAGCTTTGGCACCCGTCACACCTGGCAAGGGATCCAAGTCAATTCACCCCTAAAGTCGTATGTCACGTCACCACCATACCCACCTCCCGACACAGGGGCGTCCAACATCTTCGCACCCACCGCGTGCGCTTCAGCGGCAATCTCACGGCTTACTTGAACATCGAGAGTGGTCGAGTCGATGCAAAGGGTGGTCGATGCCTCTGTTGGTGGCAACGAACGAAGGGCTGGAATGATACCGCCGCTCGAATTCAGATAGACTTGGCGGACATGAGGCGAAGAAGGAAGCATAGTGAGAATCGTGCCAGAAGCTAGAGCAGCCCTGTGTATCTGTAATTTCCAAACGAAGGGACACAGCCACTCAGTACAGACTCACTCTTCTGGGTTGACAGCTACTGCTACGTGGGCGTTGGGAAATTGTACTCGAAAGTTATCGGCGAATCGAGTGGCAGCTTCTGGAACTGCATCACAAACAGTAAAACGAAAATCCTGAGCCTCAGCAAAACGCTTGGAAAATAAGTTGTAGGCCATTTCTGAACCCATACGCCCAAGACCAACAAAACTGATGCTTTTTGCACGTGGGTGGGACGTTTGTCCGAGGACGCGAGTGGTGGCCCTCATAGGTGTACTGTACGAACGAATGACAAGCTATTGTATGCTATGCAAGTGCAAGGTAAGTTACCAGGGGCACCTCGCCGCGGCGGTGCCGTGACTGCCGTCTTCCGTTGACAGCACCACCGCCGTCTTCACTGCCGAGCCTTGTCCCCCTTATCGACTACTTGAATTTACCACAGAATACTATCGCTCTGTAATGAGTACCTTGAGTGGCAGTGCCAGAGAATGCCACCAACTCCAGCAATAGTACGACGTCGACTGAACCTAGCTTGCCGTATTAGTAGGTCTTGCAACGGATCAGTGATTCAGTGCCTTGAACAAAATGAGGACTGTATTGGTTATTTCGTGCCTGTCCGAGTCATGCTATGTCCCTGTCACTCATTTCTACTTTATCCCTCACTTTCTCTGTCTGTTACTTGTTCTCGCGAATCAAAGGGCCCGTTTAACCCCCTTTTCTGGGTCATTAAGCACCTTTATGTCTCGGATAATCATACCGGGTTCTTTTCCGGACGACGAACTATGGCCAGATGACAATAGTCTCAGCTTATCTTCCCCGCCATACTCCCCCCAGGCATTAAGTTCAGAACGCGTCATTGAGCCATCCTCGTCTGGGATGAACTCTATCCCTAATGTCGATCTATTATGGTCTCCAGCTGCCTCTTTCATATATGAGAGTCCTCTTGTCGTCATCAGCCTTGGAAGCCGCGTCTGGGGTCTACGACAGCCCGCTTACGGTTTCAATGGTCTCGTGGAGGGTGCCATCAAGCTAAGAAGAAAGTGCACCCACGTTGTCCGTGTGGAAGTTTCAGTTGAGAGACCCTTATCATTTGTCAATGTGGGATACAGCTGAACAATATTACATACAGCTTCTCGGAAGAGTCAAGGTGACCGCTTCAGACAGAGGGATGCTTTCTGAAGTCGTCAATGACAATATAGTCTCATCTCCTGTCGTCCTCTCTTGTCCTCCACATGGTACATTTTCTCCTACTGAGGAGAGTTTCCTGTTCTCCATCCCGTTTCCAACGCTCGTGAAGGGTAGTACAAGCCCACTTCCCCCCTCTCACGCCACATGGTTACCTACGCTTTCGTGTGAAGTAGAGTACTGCGTCAAAGTCGACATATTTCGAAAGGGACTTCGCAGGCATGAACTGTACGTTCTCCAGGATGTAGGTCCTCATTCGTCCTTGACCCCAGCCCTTTCAGGAGGATTATCCCCATCATGTATCTTCCCAAGACTTGGCCCTCTCATCCGATCCCCAAGAGGGAGTCAGTTTATAGCCCTCATCCGGTTATGAGCGTGTACAAAACTGTCACTTTAACTCCTATGTGGCCTGACGATGCATCTCCCGATGCCAAGGCCAAAGCTACAATGCCGAAAGTTCAGGCAAGCTACACTCACGTGTTGTGTCTACATGTCTATCGCTGTGCTTACGCAACTGCAGTTATCCTTCCCATCTGGTGTCACATACTCTTCAGGACATTCCGTTCCACTAAAGCTTACTGTCCAGAGTGAGGATGCTCCTGCTCTAGCGATCCTTCTCATTCAAGGCGTGGAAGCCCAATTAGCGAAGCACGTGATGGCATGGACGAAAGGTGACCAGGTTGTCGGGCGGCGGGAGATCACCCTTAGCAATGCGAATTTCATCAAGACGGACACGTCCCAGGAAGGTTTGGCAGTATCATATTTTGAGCTCACTCTTGGTGAGTCGGGGAAAGAACAGTCGTGGGTGGTTGGCGGCATTTTAGAGGTAGCCGTGAGTTTGCTACGCTTGTCCTGCATCTTTCCGTCCCCAACCCGACTGATTTGCCAGTACCTGATTCGAGTCTTGGTTCGCTGTCCAGGAGGCACAGCGAATTTTGTACCGACATACCGACACGTCTCACGGATTGGAGTGGCATGTGAGCCGTGGGGTACTCGTGAACATGAGCTACGGCAATATGGGGGGTTCTCTGCTCCTGCGATTGGAATGAGTGATCCGAGGTTAGAAGCACGACCAGCGTCGAATGTAGTTTGGTAAAGTGGTAAAGTAAATTATGGTTAATGTGTTGTATATATTGTAGTATCTCCATCGGGCAATCTTATCCTACCTACTTCTTCATTCGTTCATCAACACAGCGCAGCCGAACTTCTTTCGCTGTTCTTGCGCACGACTCATCATGTTTGCCGCTGCTACCTCTTTCTTCTCAAGATCAAATATCTCTCAAAATTATACCATTGGCGGCACTTCCAATGTCAGCCGCACCGCTACACCGGCACCAGCCCAGGCAGCTGGGACGTCCTCTTCCACCCTTCCTGCCCCTGCTCATGTCCCTCCATTTCAAGTCGGTCTATGGCGTGTGCAGTCAGCAACACACAAAGTCACAGGCAAACGCGTCTCAGTGTGGACTTTTGACAAGAGAAATGCGGAAATAGACCGCTTGTCGCCAATGGCGAAGGAGAAATCTATGGACGTGCTCAAAGCAGAGGTGTGTGTGGGAGCTCTAAGCGGGGGGCACTGACGACGATGCTGATGATGGTAATGGTGACAACGTAGGCTACATCGTTGAGCAAACTAAGGCATCCATGTATTCTCGGTAGGCTCAAGGTTTTCCATGCCCGTGTGACCATCCCATTCACCTCATTCACCTCGTGGTCGGGAAGAGATGGTCGAGCCACTAGAAGAGACCCGCAGTGAGCTGGTATTTGCGACCGAGCCCTTACTATCCTCCCTCTATCTCGCCATCCCAGGCTCTCCTTACGCCTCTTCGCTGGTGGATCTAGACGAGGTCGAGGCAAGTGGTATAGAACACCGAGAGCAGGGGATCCGTCCGCTAACGAGGCACAATTGTAGATCCAAAAAGGCATGCTACAACTTTGCAAAGGCCTATCGTTCCTCCACACTTCTGCACGCACCATCCACTCAAATATCAGTCCAGAAAGCATTCTGATCAACAACGCCGTACGTAGGGTTGTAGAGCCTCATGGGGCACGTCTCAAGTTACCTATAGGGCGACTGGAAATTGGGTGGCCTGGGCCTCACCATTCCCCTCAAACGGCCAGATGGATCCTCGACCGAGTGGGAGTTTCCTTCTTATGATAATCGCATGCCGTCTTATGCCCAACGATCTTTCGATTACATCGGTACGAATGAGAACATCCCCGCCTCGTAGGGTGGAACCGCATATCACGCTAACGTTGCCACCGCAGCTCCTGAGTATGTCCTTGATGAGCTCTTGGCTACTGCATCGGACATGTATTCGCTGGGTTGTCTGATACACGCAGTGCATCTCAAGGGCGAACCGCCGTTCAAGAACTTTGGGAACTTGGGCAGTCTACGCGAACACGCCGGGCGGCCGCTTTCCGGAATAACGCGTCTAGACAGAGATCTCCAAGGCAAGTCCCCCTGTTTTTTTCCTTCTTGACTGCTCGCATTTGTTGAACAGAGTCCCCCGTTGCAGCAATGCTCACTTCTTTGATTACTCGACACCCACAGAGTAGGCTGACGCCCACCTCTCTTCCTTCTCACCCCTTCTTCTCGTCTTTGCCCATCTCGACCCTCAACTTTTTGGATCGGTCCAATTTCGCAGCAAAGTCGAGAGAGGAGAAGATATCATTCATGAAAGGACTAACCAGTGTTCTTGATCGCTTCTCAGAAGGACTCCGCGTGCGAAAGGTCCTTCCCTCTCTCCTAGAAGAGGTACGAATCACGACTTTGGAGTAGAGTCGGACTTCATCGTTCCCCTTTTTTCAGATGAAGGACAACCATCTTTTGCCTTACATATTGCCCAATGTGTTCGCCATCTCAACTATCGTCTCTCCCCAGCAATTTGCCGCCTTGGTCCTGCCCAGCCTCAAACCCTTGTTCACTATCAAGGAGCCGCCGCAAAACATGCTTACGCTCCTGGATAACCTGAACACACTCCAGGAGAAGACAGAGAAAGCTGTCTTCAGGGAACGTGGGTCTGATTTTCGTTATTCGTGTTGTCCGTATCTCAATCTTCGCCTTCAGATGTCCTTCCCCTTGTATACAATGCCCTCGAATCGGAACATGCCGCTGTACGTTACTCGATAATCCTTCCTGAAACTATGCTTAGTTATCCCGAGGTTCAAGAACGTGCCCTAGGGGCTGTACCAGGTCTATGTGAGAGCATTGATTATGCCGAAGTTCAAAGCGTCCTCTTCCCAAGGGTTGCGGTAGGTCCTTGCCAATTTGTCCCATGACTATCTCACCGACAATGGCGACAGCTCGTTTTTTCTAAGACGCGCATCCTGTCCGTGAAAGTAGCTACTCTCGTTACATTCTTAAGCATGGTCAAAACGCTCGATCAGGTAATGCGCAGGTTATCACGCTTTCGCATCGGGCGGCACGGCTTACCGAGGTGCAGGCGAGTCTGACGCAAAAACTCGTTCCTCTCCTTTCGAAAATCCGCACAAAGGAACCAGCAGTGACGGTATGTTTTAGACTTCCTCTCTCTGTGTTCAACAAATACGTATGTAGAATCTTACAGATGGCGACTCTATCCGTGCAAGAGGCTATGGGTCTAAAGGTCGATAGGGAAGCCGTGGCTACCCTTGTGCTCCCACAGCTCTGGGCTATGTCCATCGGCCCTTGTAGGCTGAATCTTTGTCTAGCATCTTCGCTCTATTTTCTGAATTTTTTTTTTGTAGTGCTAAATATCGAACAGTTTCACCGCTTCATGGCTGTTATAAAGAAGCTTGGGGATCGAGTCGAAAAGGAGCACAATCAATTCCTGCGCGATTCGCAGCGCATAGAAGACCGCTCTGCCACGGCACTCAACGGTACTATTGATGGAACCACTTCCAGAGGAGGTGTGGACTTTGAGACGCTTGTTGGTGGCACGGGCGCTGCTACCATCAAAGCCGATACCGAGTCGAACGGGAACTGGGAGGATGATGTGTGGGGCAGCATCTTGGCGACTGGCCCTGAGGTTCGCTTTTTCTCGTAACAAAAAAATTTAAAGCGTTGCTGACGAGTGTTTATTCCTCGCTTCAGAGTACATCGCCCAGCCCTTCGATCATGCAGACCCCTGTTTCCCCTCCCATTTCTGCACCATCTCAATCTACGCAGAGCCTCCCATCCTCACCACGCATTAATGCAACTTTAGGTGCCCTTTCATTGAAGCCACAGACGACGTCTCGAACGACTATGGGCAGCCAGGGCTTATGGTCTGCGTCTATCCCACCACCGCCTACCTCCTCGACATTTGCCTCGACGTCCCCTCAAGTCATGAGCCCACTGACCCAGAGTGCACAGCTCAACTTTCCAGGGAGCCGTTTATCGTCTCAAACTTCGCCTCAACCACAAAAGCCTTCCTTTTCGAAACCTAACTACAATCTCTCGTTCGCAGGAATACCCACGAGTTCCGAGCAACGAGCGCCGCCCGTCACCGCGTCGCTCACGACACCCCTCAGTCAATCAAATCAACTGCTCACGCCTCATATTGGTGGCGGCGCTATTTCCGCACCAGCGGTAACTCCTGCTTTCTCCACGCCTGCGTATGCTCCGCGCCAAGCTATGGGCGATATCCTCACGCCTCTCAAACCCCAAAAACGATCTTCGCTGTCCGGGATCGGCACAAACAAACCAACGTCGAAGGATATTCTGAGCGACTTTGATCCCCTCGCATAGATTATTATTAGACATCTTTTAATATTGATTTACATGCCACGTATTTGATTACCATGCTTCTGCTGCTTCTTAACGACGTGCTAATAGGCTATTTGGTGTGTTGTGTGCACAGAGAATGCTCCTACCACGCTTGGGATGGATATTCAGGCATCGTGCCTTTCGACCACTACACCCTCCACAACGTCCACACTTGGTGCCTCGATTACTGTCGAGGGCAAACAGTTCACGTCCTCACTGGGCTCGGGTTCGGCCAGAGGCAACCCCAAGATGTCTCTTAGGACCATCAATGCACCTCTCTTTAAGTTGTCGAGAGGGATCTTTTTGTCTCCTCTACAGAGACTGCTGAGAATACCTGCCGTCATCTGTCAATGGGCGTTTCCAAAAAAAAAAAAATTGAGCCAGCGAGCTCACAATTTTCGCAGCCGTTCTCACATTCACAGGAGTTGACAGCTTCCAAAGCGCGAGCGAGTAAGTCGGAAGCTGCGTCAAACCGTTGATCAGATTAAAAAAACGCTCAGTAGACGACTTGAATACTCTCTCTGACTTACTGTTATCAAACGCCCTTGCGGAGACACCGCCTACATTTCTCCCGACAAGATCATAGAAGATCAGGCTGTAGTTCTTGGCTCAAAGTGTCTGCGATCCGTTTTCCCGCTGAATGACTTACCGGGGGGTACGCAAGGGTTCATCTTTTTTCGGCTCTCTCTCTTTGCATTCTGTGCGCAGATCAGCGGCCATAGGGAACTGGTTGAGGAAGGCGTGGGACGCAGAGTGGATAGCCGCAATATAGCTAATAGCTTCCATATGCAGAAAGTCCAAAACGTCTCTGGATACGTCTATCCACATTCCGGTCGTGGTGTTCTCGTAAGGAGGCATGCCAACAACGTCCACGCGCTCGATGATCTTTTTATCACTTTTCCTGCATGAAGCTCAGTAAAATAAAAATACATTCTGATCTTTGGTCGCACCGGATCTTGTAGTAGCCTGGGCAAAGTCTGTGGGTGAATCTATGCAAACCAAGCCATGGTGGACCAACATACCATTCACGACCGTACGCACATGCACCCCTGTGGGGATGTTGGTAAGAATATCCATCCTGATGGTCAAGCCACGCACTGCCGTATTGAGCCCTTCGTGGCGAAGCCTTAATCTCCCGTATCCGCCATGTCTGTATTGGGTCGATGTCCCTAAAAGCGCCCTGTCAAGAGTGACGATACAATCAACGTCAGGAGGGACGCACGTGCTATCACTGGGGGACCAGAAGATGCCATGTGAGTGATACCGTGCCATTGCACAACATTGCGACACTGCCTACATGGGAGTTGTGAACCAACCAACATCCGTTCGCATAATTCTTGCTTGCTTTGATTCATGATTAATCTCTTTGACCTGCGACTCTCGTTCAATGGGACACATAATTAGAGTTAAGTTAATAATGATGGGACCCACGATGAAAGTTTTACCCTGGTGCAGGAACTGCCACGAATGCTTGGTAAGAACGTGTTGTGGTGATCGACAAGCTCAACTCACTATAGCTCCTTCGTATAGTTCGAATAGTGCTCTAGAAAACTCAGTCTCCTCAAGAATACGACCTTGCACACCAAAGTCCGTGCGGCTGATGTCTATGACCATATATTTCTCCTCTTCAACACCTCTTATTGAAAGTGAACCTGCAGGATAAGGAAGGTGCTTCGGGTGCGTGTGAAACCTGAGAGATGGTGAAACCCTTGCCGAAATTGGAATTATATTCGCGCACCATCCTTCTTCATCCCGAACGAGGTTGGCTTCGCAAAGTGTTGTAGTCAATGGGCCGAACCAATAAGTATCATCGCCTGACAGAGGCATCTCAAGTGCAGCACATTGTAGGTGGGCTTCAATTACTATTGGACTTTCTAGATCAACGACCAGGTCAGAGGTAGGCTTGTCAAAGAGTTGATCGGGATAGGCGAGATTGATATAGTTGGGTTGGACATTATATCGGTCGACAACACAAATAGCCAACGAGTCTCGTGCCCTTCGTCCTGCTCTTCCGATTTGTTGGCGCTAAGGAGATGTGAGTTGGGTGGAAGGACGCGGTAGGGCTACATACGAAGCTTGCGAGCGACATGGGAAGGTCGCACACTATTACAGCGTCTAGCACTCCAATATCCACCCCGAGCTCGAGCGCGTTTGTGGCAACGAGACCAAGGATTCTTCCGGAGAAAGCTTCTTGCTCTATTTTGCGCCGCTCCAATGGCTGATAACCTAAGAGAAGAGCTCATCATACGACCGGGGCCCTACGAAGTAAGAGAGGCTCGTACCACCCCGGTATGGCATAACTTTATTGAGGATGTCATATCGTTGCTCCATACTTAGTTTGGTTCTGAGCGCCTGCATCGCCTACATGCTAGTGGTTAGAAGTATAGATGCAAAAATGAAGTTGACAAGTCTGACGAATTCGCATGATTTCCTGGTCTAGAAAGAAGGTAGCTCGCAGGAGGAGACACGACGTTTGGTAGGAAGTTACCTTGCAGAACAGGATGACACGGACACCCTTCTTCATGAGATATGACATAACTTGAGTAGCTTCAGATATTGAATCTGCATTTGCTGCATATGGGCAACGCCACAGCAAGAATTCTTTTTTTCCTGAAGGCGCGCCATCTTCGGTAATTGCTTCCACGTCCTAATAAATGTTGAAAAGCTGTTCTAAACTACATTGGCCGTGTTAGGGTGCACCTCCAATTTGAATATAGCCTTCATGTGTTCCCTGGGGCTTGCGATGGTCGCACTGCATGACACAAATCGAATGCGGCGGTCTTTGAACCAGGAATCAGAGTAGAGTTGATGGCAAATCTGCATGTACTGACTTCCCACTGCGGCACATATTCTTCTTAGCCGTCTCATTACCAATGCAACGTGGCTGTAAAATTTCTGTGGGAAACGGAGTGAGGAGTACTCTGATGGGACACACCTGCCAAACATGTCGTGATAGTAATGCAACTCATCAAGGACCACAAGCTTGAGATTCTTGAGAAACCTTGAAGCACGGGGTCAGCTACACAATTTTACGGTGAGATAAGAGATTGACCTGCGCCACTTATCTTCGTGAGGCAAAATAGAGGCATGGATTGTGTCCTACAAGGGGAATTAAGAATATGTATATTGCGAAATCAAGAGAACTGACGATGTTCGTGAACAGAACGGACGCTGTATCGCGAATGGCTTAGACCAGCGGTGAGCGCCAAATGCATTTGTTCAGTTGCACTAGAGATGCTCACTCGGTCGCGCTTCCCGGGGGGTATCACCATCATATGTCGAAACCTAATCCACGTTTGAGCGATGCAGCTGAAAGTGCAACGAGGCCACTGACAGAGACGTGCTCTAAACCAGGACAGCAACTGAGCAACTGCTCAAGCGCTGCCTTTTGGTCCTGAGCCAATGCCTTCAACAAATACTAAGTAAGGATAGAAATCCCGAAGAATTCAAGACTCACCTTGGTCGGATAGACGAAAATCGCCTTTGTTCCCTTGTCATGTTCAAGCATCCGCAATAGCGGGACCTTTTATGAAATGGGGATTGTAGTTAGCACATGCGTAAAGGCAGCATGATGGACATTAAACTTGATAGATAACGGATTTTCCGGAAGCAGTACTCGTGGAAACGATGACATCCTTTCCCTGAGAAAGAGCAGATATCGCGCTTGCTTGATGAGTATATAGTGTTTTTATTCTCCGTGCGTCCCGCAAGGCCATTACGATATTATCAGAAAGAGGTGGGTCGGGTGTTCCTGCGTCCGCTGAGACACCATCAAAGCGTAGTCTGATTTTACCTACCAATTGATCCCACTCTTTCATCGAAAATCCTTCGGTATGTGATCTGGTTATGATACCACTTCTGTTCATACATCTCTTCAATAACCTGATCAATGGGCGGGCGATTTTCAGGGTCGGGTATGTACGAGGGCCTTGTGCCCCCCACTAGAGACGTGTTGGGAGGTATGTGCTCTCGAGCAGAAGCCACAAGGAGGGCGACAGGGTCCTCGACATCGGAGAAGGCCATTAACAACCTAATGAGGGTATGACAACATCCGTGGTAAAGAATTGACACGTATCGTACTCATCAATAGCTCTCGAGAAAAGATCGTTCCGCTTCTCAATGAGCTGCTTCACAGAAGCAGGATCGAGAGGTTCCGGAGCGAGAGGCGTGCTAAGACAACCATAGACTTAATCAGAATACTGGCCCGGTACTTAGAAACACTTGCGCGTCGCCAGGCCGTCTTTTTTTCCGGACCATGCTATCATCCATTTCGAGGACGAGCACATGCTCGTCCTCATCAAGTTGGGCTGAGTGTGTGGTACCTGCATAGTCAGAATAAACATCTTTACTGCGGAGCTCCACTTGCTGAGCCGAGCCACTGAATCTCAGATGATTAGCAGGGATATAGGCGAAAGTCAGGAGTTCAGGCAAAAGGGCCCTGAGAAGAGAAGTAGTCATGAATATAAATCGAAGATGGCAACAGCTATGTTGATGATACTTTATTTCCGCAACTTTTTCCAACTCAAGAGGACTAAGGATGAAACCGTAAGAACCCTATCCAGGTCACCAAGGGTGATTCGAACCGTTTGAGAAGGTCCTCGATTGAAGAACGGAGGGAGTTGAAGGAGGTAGCAAACTGTTTTCTTGAAGTACAAAAAGCCAGAACCGTGTTTAATGCCTTAAATGTGAGGTTAATCCTAGCTCTACAACATTAAAAATATACACACACACATACCTTAAATATCTGGATGTTGCGTTGCAGGGAATTATACGACGACATTATTACTAGCATTAACTTGGCACGCACCTTGAACAGCTAACAGAAGTTCCTAGAGTCAAGTTCGATTTAAGATTCTTAGAAGCGTACCTCTTTGAAATAATCAGGCCATTGAGGCTCGCCTTTCCCTGCCTCCCCTGCCCCTGTTTCTGGTGCCAGTGGGCTGTTGCTCTTTTTCGCTCTTTTCCCTTGAATTGATGTATTGACTTCTGAAGTGTCAACACCCTTGCGCTTTTGGGAGATGGAATAGCTTGGACCGGGAGCCCCTTGCATTCTAAGAATAGTATTCAACAACTCCTTTGCTTGTTGTGGCGTCGCAGTGACAAGTCCCACTAACTTATGCGGAGCCGCCCGTGACATTTAGTGACACGTGATGTTATGTTACGCGTCTGTCACAAGAAACCGTGAGCTCACCTGCGACGGTGACGACACCTTGCGATAGGCCAGTTGGCCCTGGTAAAAGTGCGTAGTGAACAATTAGCAGCTGATCTTAGTTCTGACATACTCTCAGACTCTCCCTATGCGTCCTTCTCCCGTGCGCTTTATTCGCTTACTGCCCCGTTCTGCTATTGCTCTGCCAGAACGCGGTCACTGTGCACCGAGGATCTACGAGGAGCTACCCAAAGACTGCCGAAAATTGCCGTCTTTACTCGAAATTCTGTTGAAAGAGAAGGATGCCGCTGGCCCCAACTACCCGCCCAACATCCGAATAGAGCCAGTAGTGTCAAAAAAGACATTTGCAGGTGTAAAACGTGATCTAATAGCCCCCATGAAGGCGATCCTGAGAGAGCGATGACAGATATCTATGTTGGGCGAGGTGGTTGCGACATGCAATGGCGAATACTTTTCATATTCTCCCCCCTCCCTCCTCCGCGGTTGCGTGGCATGTTGCGCCAGCTTCGATCGTCTATATCCAATATATTACAATGAACTGAAATACTTGCCCTTCCTGTGTCCCTGTATCCAAGTGTCCGCTTGCGCTGCCTTTCTATCAATTATATGGCGGTATTTGGTTGATAGACAGGTGTATATGACTGATACCGCCCTGTCTTAGCGTACCCATCTCTGTATCGTCCCAGACAAGATACTGGCAAGACTCCTAAGCGATTCATTGATTGTTGTGCGCCAGCTTGAACTGCTAGCCAACAGCAATGTCGATATCAAAACTTTCGTAGTGAGTCGACGAGTACTCGAGTGCGTTCTCGTAATACACAACGATTTCTGACTTGTTTTATTTACTCTCAGTCCTTCTTTCCCGCAATTCTGTTTACCTTCCTGGTGTATGGTGGGTATAACTTTATGTTATGTTTTCTCACAATGTGGACCGCACCTTTGACTTGGTCCACGTTGTGGGAGTTAGGAGCAGGTGATAGAAGCAGCAATTAGTGATTTGACTGTCATTGTGCATTGAGTATGTGACAGCCCAGCATCGAGAGGATGACTGCTAGGTCCATTTGCAGGGCTGCACATATAATAATACAAGCTGCTGTCCCATGGGGGAGCTCACAAGCTCACCCCCACTACCTTTGGTACAAACTGCAGCCCGTCTGTGTGTTCCCTAACAACAACTATCCATAAAGTTTTCTTCCATGAATACACACAAGGTATGACGACACGAGTGTTGAGACAAGATGGGGGCAAGCGATGAGACGAAAGAAAACTGGACTGCAGACCCGGAGTCGGACTTCGGCACTGTTATGGTAATTAGATTAGATGGCGATAGTGACTCATATGCAATATATGAATACCTGTTTTGGCCCGCTTTCGTGACAGGTACTACTAGAGCGACTACAACGCCGCCCCTGCTTAGCGACAACACTGCTAAACACCGTCACAAGCCAGCTGGGGTTATCAAGCAATCCATTGATTGTTGCAACCATGTCGATTCTTGGCCTTCGAAGTGAGTTTGACGAACTTCGATAATGTCGTAATTGACCATGACCCGTTTGGCCAGCATTCTTACCTGCAATTTTATTCCTCTCCCTGACATATGGAGGACACCACTTCTTACGCGGTCACCTCTTCAAATCTGGTGGCGCGGCCCTCCTCAAAGCCCAATGCTCTCCCAACCCAGGCCCTTACAACATGCGCTACGTCGGCTTCAACCCCATAGACGACCTCCTCTGTCTCCTCGTCACCTTTTTCCAGTCAAACATTAACTCGGACACCCTCCCCTTCTCGGCCGATTTCCTCGCTTCACTCGCGACTCCCGTAGCACTATCGTTCATCGAGGCTGCTCGATCCAGCCGCTCCATAGTCCTAGCCTTCCCAACGATCCTAGGCCTATTCTACCAGACTCGAGGCGCAGGTGTCATCTTCCCGCTCTTCTGGCTCTCCCTAATCCTCACCACCACCGGAGTGGGACACCACACCCTCCTGAACCGCGCCGCAACTAAGATCGACCAAGCCAAGGCCGAAGCAACCCTCTTCGCCGTCTTGATCGGCTTTGTCGTGCCATCTGTTCTCCTGTTGACCCTGCAGGATCCCATAGTTACCGCCCTTTG
Organism: Lactifluus piperatus; assembly: GCA_003315875.1. Lineage (NCBI taxonomy): Eukaryota > Fungi > Basidiomycota > Agaricomycetes > Russulales > Russulaceae > Lactifluus > Lactifluus piperatus. Next base: position 21,285 of record QFDX01000955.1, read on the forward strand.
GCAGTTCTTCCCGTTGTGGATGTGGTTGGCGCAAGCTGGACATCTCTTCATACGCCCCTCTTCACGCTTCCACACATCAGGTTACTGGACGGTACAGGCCACGTTCGCCTTCACCTTTCTCTTATCCGCGATATCCCACATTGCTGCTATTGGGCCCGCGATGCATGACCTCGCTTTGCTCAACGATCTCTACGTCCCGCCGATCTTACCTCCCGACCCTGCGACGATAAACCTTCAATTAGCCACGCACGTCTTCCTTCAATGGGATGCTATATTCACGTTGGGTTCAAGCTTATTAGGGACGCTTTGGTTCGCGAGCAACGCCAAACAAGTGGCCTTGATCGCACTGTGGAATGTGATCGCGACAGTGATCGTTGGCCCCGGTGCAGCGGTGTCTGGCGTTCTCATCTGGCGCGAATTGAGGCTTAATGGACCGCCAGGAGATGATGTATCCAAAAAGGAACATTCAGAGTAAAACCAGGGGACAGCGGTATTAGGTTATGCAGACGATGAAGTGGATCTGTTTCACCACACAGCCATCTCGTATAAGCGTAGTAGCACTACCGTATACAAAAAAAAAAAGAAACAAAGAGCATGAATATAGCAAAGCAACGCAGTGGATGGATTACAACAATTCTCAACGTTTGCCTCTGCCGTTTGCCGCAGCTCCAGGTTTGGGCTTCGATTTGGCTGGTGCTTTTTTCTTCGGACGATCGGAATCATCCGAGTCGTCGCCCTTGCCGCGACCAGGTTCTGTTCGTTTCTTGTCCGCTATTAAAAAGGTGAAGGTGGGAATCAGCGAGGACTCTGCGCCTTTACAAGTCAAGAGGTCCGTACACTTTGCAGCTTTCCTCTCGAGTTCATCCCAGTCTTCGCCTTTGGGGGTGTGCACAAGGTGAGATCCAGAAGCTACGTCACAAAATAGGAGTGCCCTACCGTCACTTTCATCATCAAAGTCGGAGCCGCTACCTTCGTCCTCGCTAGCATTGGAGCCATCAAAGTCACTCCCAGCATCAGCAGAGCTTGTCTCGCTGGACATTTGCGCAGATTCTGCTTCAAATTCGGATTCTGTCTCGGACTCTTCGTCTTGTTCGCTCTGCGCAAACACAGGGTCAGAATAGAAAAAAAGGGCCTCTCTGGGATTGAAAGTGGTCCTACATCATCGCCGGTGCCGCCCAGGAACGTCCAACCCCCACCTCGGAAAAATTCATACGGGCTGTCGTTGATCGTTTTCATGATGGGACCCCAGTTTAAGTTGACAGGTCCTTCTGCGATCGGTATGTCGACAGAACTACAAATAATCAATAACTTCTCTAGCGGTCGATATGCGCGACGTACTCCAGCCAATTTTTCACGTCATCGAGTTGTGCGCTTGGTATGGAATTAATATGAAGCGGGGCTTTTGTAAAGTCCTTGAACACGAATACGAGATCAAATTGCTTGAGGCCGAACTGTACGCGTTCCAAAGACGCGACCTCGATATCAGCCAAAGTGACTACCAAAAATGGCGGATCGGACAGATGGATCAGGCACTCTGTCGTAGGCTGGAGGCGAACGTTGGTTCGGAAGGGAACTCCTTCAAACGATAATTCCCGGAATGGAATATCAGGCTCCAGAGCATCGCCGGTCTGAATGGGCTGCTTGTAAGCAAGACTTGCATAAAAATAACGGGAGATACGCACGGCATGAATTGCGGCCTCTGCGACCCTCTCGGAAAAGGATTTGAATTCCTTATTAAGCATTTGGCGCCGCTTTCGTTCTTGCTGCTCCATCTCTATCTCGTCTTCGTCGCCATATCGGTACTTGCGCTTGCGGTTACCCGTTTCGTCGAATTGTACGTCTGATGCCTCTCGGTAGAATTGTACATCCTAAGGTTGTTATAAGTACCCATCGTCTATAAGACAGAGGAAGCGGCTATACATAAGTCTTCTTTTTGCCGATCATAATGGGAGCTTTCAGATGTATATGAAGGATCACGAGCAGCTCGTGGTCACACGGTTGGAAGAATAAATGCTTGACGTTACTGAACAGCAGGTCTTGGTATGGTAGGTATGTCAAATGGTTCCGGGACACTTTCTTGAAACAGCGAACTTACCAATCTTTTGCGTTCCCAAGGGTGATTGGTACCGAAGCCCATTTTGGTGAACCTCCACCTCGCCCGGCAAACGTTTACCGTCCGGGGCGGGCCGCACGAATACCTCTGGAAGTTTGTAGGGTCTCCGGCCTTTCATCTCCACTAAAACGTCTTGCTCGATGACATCTGCTAGTTCCTTCTTTTGTTGTTCGCGCTTGTTCACTTCCTTCTTCAAGTCAGTGATCTGCCTGCTAATGACGTCGAACCGATGACCATCTGTAGATCTGTATGTTATGGAACGGATGAAGGTGGCGTCGGGGTCTTCAAAAGGCTGGCAACACATAAGCCGAGCAGACAGCAGAGATTTTGGGATCGACGAACTGTATCCTCCTTCTTACCAGCAAGCTGGCCTGGCGTCTGGAAGTTGACGCGAATATACGTAAAGTCGCCTTCATCGTTCTTGCTGACGTTTTTTATCGTATTGATGTGGAACGGCACTGCAAACCCATGAACCGGTAATACCACCGTCTGGGCTTTGCGGTCCACATAAATCTGAGCATAGCCGTGATGAACACAACGATGATGTCAAAAAAAAAACGGCCCCAACGTACTCGTAGCCCTTCGACTTCCCTGGGTAAAGCCGCCTCGCCCTTGTAGCTCTGGAACTTCTTCCAAGATTTTCCTTCCTTGCCATTCGTACCGTCGCCCTCCTCTGAATACCTGGCTAAACCCTGCTCCTGCAATTGCTGATGGAGTTCTTTTTGATGCTCCGAAATCTTTGCGTTTGTCGACTGCATGGCTTCTTCTTGTGCAGCGCTTCGTGTTTTGTTTCGTAGCACCTTTCCACCGGCGGTCTTGTTTTTCGCGGGGGAGGCATTGCCATTCGGTCTCGTCGGTGGCTTTTTGGCAACTTTCTCTTCCTCAGAATCCTCGCGAGTGAGGTAAAAGAGTGTGTCTTTCGTCGACTTGACACCTTCGGTGATGCAAATGCCTTTATCCTGGCCAACTTTCACCGTGTCGTTGATTTGCAAAGCATATCTGTAGGATCGTCAGTACATTTCAAATGTGCACAGTATGACAGCCATGCCGTTTATGCTCCTGGTCCTCGAGATCCTGGAAACCAAGAGACAGGCAGAATATCATGCTGGCCTTCAACTGCCGGCTGTTCTTTGGTGAAAGAAGATATGTTGAATCACGGAACTCCATTCCCATCTGTTTTAACGTGTTAGGGACGAGCCCAACACAAAGATGTGTAACTCACGCCGAATCCGATATTCTTTACAAAGTGCTTCTCGAGGTCGGGTTTGTGCTTCTTGACGTAGGACAAGGCGTGTTGGTACAAGTCTCTGGCCAGAGTGCCGTCCTTCATTTTTTGCAAAACTTCA
>QFDX01000956.1:0-13832 GCA_003315875.1 Lactifluus piperatus
AAACTTCCTTGGTGCCATCATACCATGACACTCAAGACTGATTTTGCAAGTGTGATTACACATACTGTAATATATAAATAGTACAGTACAATATGAGCAATTTACTGGCATTGGTCTATCCTAACAGCGATTGCCACCCTTGGCTTGAAGCTTGCATTTGTATCAGACACTCAGGCCAATCTACGTGAAACTCCCACCACCATCATGGAATCTCCATGATTGCACAAATTCTTAGATTAACTACTCGACTATGGGAAAACATAATCATAAATGAGTAAAAGCAAAAAAAAAGAGCACTGCAAAAAAGAAAAACAAAACAAAAGTCTCAGTCATCTCCAGTATGCAGGTGGCGCATCTCGCCGTACTGGAGACCCAGATGACCCGCCTCGTCCACCACCACCACCGCCACCACCACCTACACCACGGACATTTCGCCCTCCCCATCCTCCATCTGACATCCGCCTGTACTCCGCCCTTGCGTCTTCGCGTCCTCCACCCGCACCACCAGCAACACCTCTACGATTTCCTCCACGTCCCCTCGAGCGCGGAGCTTCATCACGCCCATAATACCCACCTCGGCGCACGCCACCACGGTGCTCACGCTCATCATAACCGCCATACGATTTCACAGACATCGACGATGGCGGTAGCGATGCATGCGCGGCCCAGGGTGGCGGTGGTCCAGGTACAGGTAACGGTGTGAGTGCCGACTGCTGGTGGGAGGGTTGAGGTGGTGGTTGAGGTGGCGGCACGGGAATTGCTGGTGCTGATTGTTGAGTTGGCGGTGCAGTAGACGATGGCTGTTGTGGTTGCTGCTGTTGTTGAAGTGCGATCATGATCGTCTGGATCTGGTCTGGTGTTAGCGACGCGACTTGCGCTGCCAGTTCTGCTGCGGACTGTGGCAGCATCGCTTGTGATGTTAGCGTGGGGACAGTGGAGAAACTTGGCGAAGGTGTGACGGGGAGATGAGAGAGCGCTGCTGCAAGCGCTGCGGGTGCTGTGTTGGGTAGCATCGCGCCGGATGGCATGATACTCGCAAGAGCAGATGCGAGGGCGGGCGGGAGGACAGACGCTTGTTGACCTTGTGGCACTGCGAACGATGGTAGCTGCGCTGCAGGCGCGGGTTGTGTGGGAGGGAAGGCGGGCGCGGGTTGCACGGCCACTGGCGGAGGTAGTGGTGTTGGTGGCAGCGGCAGCGTAGTGAGTTTACCGCGGTTGAGGACCCAGATGCCGACGAGGCAGTCTGCATTCCGGGTTTTGGGGAGATGCAGGTCATCAAGCAGCTCGACATATTCGGGGAGGGCATGAGAACTGAGTAAAGGGATAACGTAAAGTTCTCGGCCCCAGTCCCTTCCCCTAGAGCCCCAAGGGAATATCAAGCCATGTCGACTTCATTTTCAAATTGAAAACAGTTTCAGTCAGCAAATCAAGTTCGGGAATGAAATTGAAAAATGACCTCACTCTTTGTGGATGAGAAAACTGGATAGGGACTTAAGCGCCGCCATGTCGGCGTCCGAAACGGGAGTCCAAACGGCTGCGATAAGTTCTTTGGCCGAGTTGAGCCTCGAGGAGAGTAGATACTGCGCCGAGCTGGCGACGGCGACGCGGCCATCAATTCTGAGGTGGTCGTGGGGGAAGAGGACCCCCCAGAGGGGTGAATCGAACGCGATGGTACGACCGCCGATCTGGCGTGCCTCTACCCTGAGCTCTTGTGGTACGCTCGAGTCGATTGGCATGCTAATCTGCAACCGCCATTTCAACAGATAGTCCAAGACGATTCAAGTGGGCAACTCACAATTCCGTTCCAAACGCGAGGTAAGCCTTCCAAGGCCACTTGTGGGTCAGCCCGCGAAGCCACGCCTACCTTCTCCTTGTCCTTTTCCCTTTCCTTGTCCTCTTCCTCTTGACCCAAGAACATGGCAAAGTCTAGATCATCGCCGCCTCCAACTTCTTGCTCCACTCCCTGTTCAGTCCCTGTCACAGATCCCCGTTCACCACCGCCCAATTTATCCTCTTCATCTGGAGGCGTTCCAAGGTCCATCGCATCTCCGCCCTCATTCTCCTCTCCCAAAGCACCATCACCATCACTGCCTTCTTTGGGCTGAGGCAGTGGCGGTGGCGGCGGTGGTGCGGACCACAGCGCGTTCAGATCGAACGACGCGCGGGGCGGCATATCCGGTTGACTTGGCGCGAACGGCGAGATCCCTGTGATCGGCGTCGACGACCCCTGTCCCGCCGCCGACTCGCTCGCAGCTGTAGGCACATCGTGCGTCGCAGAAGCGTGTCCGGATTCTGGTAGCTCGTCGTCAATGTGGATAAAGTCGCCCAGGTTGAGCTCCGAGTCCACCGCATGCGCAAAATCGGACGCTTGAGCCGGCTGTTCGGTCGGTGGTGGCGGCGGCGGTGGTGGTGGTGCACCCCAGGTCGCCGACGTGGCGCCACCAGCAGCGGAAGAAGGGACGACGGGGGATTCGGGTGGGACAGATGCCGAGGGGGGGTTTGAATGCGGTTGCGTTGGTAGCTGTACGGTCCGAAGCCGGGCGAGGCGTTCGCGTTCGCGTTCCTGCTCGGCCATCTCGGTTTCACGCTCGCGCTGCTTGGCGATGACCGAGTCCTCGTTGACATCCTCGATATCCTGCAGGCCCTTGTGCGTGATCTTGGCGCGCGGGACTGTCGTCTTGGTGAGGATGGAATGTTCAAGGGCCTCCTGCTCGGCTTGCTTGATTGACTCTTGTTGTTCCTGCGACGCGAGCTCAGTTGAGGACATTGAAGACAAAGTCGCAGGTGCGACTTGTCCGGACGAGATTCGCTTGTGAAGCACCACCCGGTCAGACTGCTGCAAGTTGAAAGTAAGCGTACGGAAGCGCTCCCTGTAAGTCGTCATCAATACAAGTGGGCGCAGGGACAGCATACTAAAAAGGGGGAACATACTTGTACTTTGTGCTTGCGCTCGGCTTCCCATACTTGTCCGGCTCTGAATATGTACCAAATACCGCTTGCTCGACTTGTACCGCGAATGCCGTAGCCCGCTCCCGGATTTTAGTCTTCTCCTCCTCGGTCAGCTCCTCGCTTTTCCTTTCTACCATCGCTCCCTCCTCCGCATGGTCTTCTTGTCGGACATATGGATGTTGCATGAAGATAGTAGTAAACATCTCGGTATATTTTCCGAGACAGTACTTGCGTGCCGCGTCCTCCGTCGCTGATGAGGTGGACTCGGCACGCTTGCGCTTCGCCGCGCTCGGCGCAGTCGTTGTAGCTGCGACGCTGATAGACTGCTTGCGCTTGAGCGTGCCCGGCTGTGACGAGGCAGATGTGGTCTTGCCCTTTGCCGAAGCGACGCTCGCGCGACGCGCGGTCGCACTCGTCGTCGCGGTTTTTGCCTTATTGTGCTCCCCTTCTTCAGAGTCGGAGGATGACGACATCGCGGCGATGCGTCGGTTATTTGGGCGCTATAGTGAGAAGGTCTCCTGTGAGCAAAACGAGGCCGCTCTCCTTTACATTTGCGACGCACCTTTCGTTTGGGCCTAATCCCCGGTGCTTCCCCACCGTGCTCTACATACTCATCACCGCTCCCGGTGTCGCTCGATTCGGACGCCTCCGCAGGCGACGGCCGCTGCTGCCTCTTCTTCCATTCCGTCTCCGACTCTTCCGACTCCTCCGCCTGAGCTGGTTTCTCGGCTCGTACCGTCTGCGTCTTGGTGTCTTCTGTTGTCGTTGCGGGTGTTTCTTGTGTGGCGGGTTCCTCAATGGGTTCAAGCGCGTCGGATCCCTCCCATTCCACTATCAAACTCGAGTCAGCACTACTCCCTCTCACCACAACACGAGGAGCGAAAAGACGAGATGCCAGGTGGCGGGGAAGAAGTAAAATAGGGGAGGGGAAAAAAATATAGACTCGGTTTATATGCGTGTCTCACATTACATACGCATAGTACGGCGAGGCGGTTGGCGAGTCTTGTCCGACCATGCTGATACCAGACGGTATCGATTCAGACACGATATATGCAACTAGCGCCGGTGCGGTGCAGCTCAGGCGTGACACGGCTGACATGGCAGCGTACCGGTGCCAATGTATATCGGGACGAACACTGGTAACCAGCAGACGTAGAAGTGGGTTGTTACAAGATGAAAGAGTACAACAATAGTGAAAAAGAAAGTTGGGTATTGGAGTTTGGATGTATTGGTCGTCGTCGTTGAAATGCGTCTGATACTTACTCACTGTACGCCTGCCGGTCTTCTCCTGACACGAAGGACACACATACACAGCTGTTGGGGAAGTGGAGTCAGACGGGGGCCTTGGAGAAAGCTGAGAATAGGAATTCTTGACAACTCACTTATATCACTCGCTTCGTCTTCAGTGAGTTCAACACACCGGAAGTGATACCTAGGGTATGGATGAGCACTACGGAAAAGGTGAAGGGGGAGGGGAAGAGGGGAAGAGGTAGTGGTGCTAACCATTCACTACAAGTTCCGCATTGAACCATAGGGGTTCCGTCATCAACACCACGACACGAACAAAACACCTCCTCCGCCTTCTTCGCCTTTGCCTTTACATTCCGAACAACCTTTTTAGGAGCTGGTTTCTCCTTCTCTTTGCCCTTCGTGGTAATAGGGAGGGGAGGTGAACCGTTTTCTTTACCTGAGGAGTGGTTTGACATGTTTCGTGAGCGGGTGGTGCGCATGTTGGCAGTAGCGGCAGCTGCTGCTGCAGCGCGAGTTGGCATGACAGCTGCGAATAAAAAATATAAAAAAAAAAATTTGTTCTCTGACAATGACAATGAAACCCGTCCGTGGGTGTGTGTCGAAAACGAAAAGAAAGAAAAGAAAAATTTGGTTCGTCGTTATCGATCGACTTGTCAGCTGCCTCGCCGAACCCCGAAACAAGGTTGCAACTCAGTCTTTGCTTTATAATGTCTCACGCCACAATCTCCATCTACTAAATCACAACTGTAAAAGACGGTGATGGTAAAGTTCAATAAGTATGTCTTGTGTAAGGGGTATCCCTGTCCTGGTCCTGACATATGCCACACGACGAGATTGACAGGCCACGGACATGTGGCTGGCTATCTGACAAATACCATGGCCGCGGGTCTGACTCACTAAGGAACTGCTCTCCCACCCCCCCCACTATAGCAATATTGATAGGACCGTTCGGGACATTCGGTGGACGTTCGGCATGGAGCGGCCTAGTCATCAGGCATTCATATAAGCGCTTCTTCGTTTCCAAAAGTTTCCAAAAGAATTCCGTATTGTACTTCCCTGTCATACAAAAATGTGGCAAAGGAAAACACGCCCCAATTTGCCTCAAGTGAGGTATAAGATCCATAGGAGAGCGTGAGTATGTTCCCACGATTACCTTGTACGCTCCACGACTTGTGTTTGCGCCCATCATTGGTCCGGCCGCAGTAAGGGGTGGGATTCGCAGCGGCGCTCCGGAGAAGACTCACGTGATCGTGGCGTGGAAAGACACGTGACTCACAGACCAACCTCCGGGGAAGATATAAGATTGCGTAGGGAAGCAGGGGAAAAGAAAAGTAGGTTAGATACGGAACAACAAACCGATCGACCTAGAGTGAGATACAGACGAACCACAACAGGCACTATCTCTCGTCGAAGGGGTAGTGTAGCTCGTGGAGGTGGAGAACGTGCGTTCACGAAAAATGGTAGCGCCACCATCTTTACAAGTGCGTCTAGATTGATGAGCGGATATACGGAAAGTGCTGTTCGGGAGAGTGGCAGCTATTAGGTTGAGGGCTCCCGTAATGGATTTTCTGGTGGGGTGGAGGAGACGAGGCAAGTGAACCTAATTTGAAAATGTGAGGTTTAGTCAGGAGGGATCGGGAACGACGTCATTGATTTCCTGAATTCCTTTAGTCGGGATATGTATAGGTTTCAAGTTGGTGTTTTGGCAGTGGCAGGTGACCAATAGTGGAATTCGGGAGGTTGTACCCGGTGGGTGGTGTATAAGGGTGAGTATCCAACGCATTTAATAGATGGAATACATTTACGGGGAGCAGGAAGCGCCCAAATCCGGGGAAAGACATATCAGGTGATATGAAGGTAAAGCGCGTCTATGAGAGTTTACCTTTTTATGGGAAAGCCGGTGATAAGCTTGATGTTTGGCCGAGAGTGAAAGTGACAACGAGGGGCAGATTCATTCATTTGGCGACGTGGGGCGTAAATCTTTGGTTTTTGGGAGGTCAAGGGAGTGAGTGAACATGACAATCCTTTCCTTGGTCTTGATCTACTTGTCGTTGTTCGCATGATTCTCGCATGGCTACCCCTTCTCCTCGTATCCTCCTTGATGACTCTTCTGTCCCCGCCGTCTGCCCTATCCCTTCCGACCAGTCTACCTTCACATCTTCACGCCCTCCGCCCACTTCTTCTCGTGTAAAGCCACCTATGCCCACACAAAACGGTCATATTCCGGATCTATCACTGCTACCTATGCCATCGTCAGCGCCAAAGTCGTTCAAGCGCCTACTTCGTTCTTCGTTTGAACAAACCATTCGCTCGGCGACGGGATCGAGAGCAAACGGCGCTTCTCTCCCTAATGATGAATCGAATGCTATCCCGGCTAAACTTGATACCCCTCCACTGAAAGTGACAGAGATGATAAATAAAGAAGGTACAACACGGACCGGTATGTTGAAACGGTTCGAGACAAAGGTGGCTCTCCGACGTACAAGAAAGTCGACGACGGCGGGTGAACGTACAAATCTACAAGGACAAGATAACCTCGCTTCAGGTTCAGAACCCGGAAAAGATCAAAACCGGTTTCGATTAGCTGGGTTCACGAGCTTTGTTACTCCTTTGCAAAGACAAGCCTCACTATCTTCACCCGCCCTCCACCTTCCCGACAACAACTCACCGTCCTCATCATCCGACTCCCCTAATCGTCCTCTTATAAGCTCTCCAACCCCCCTGTCTCCAAGGCGCCCCTCCGTCTCGAATGTCAATCTTCCCGCCTCATCTCGTCCTAGTCGAAAATCACCCCCTGATCCACTTTTACCTTCTTCACGGCCAGTGAGCCCCCCTGCCACCCCTACTCCAGCACCATCTTCCTCTCGCATCGGAAAACGCTCATCATCTAGTACAGCAGCTCGTTCTTCATTAGACCGATCCCAACCTCTCCCGAGTCCCAACTCTTCACGCACCCGCTCTCCATCGTCTTCTCGTATCGTCACACCGCGCGGTTTTACCTCTGCCTCAACCTCCAGTCTCAACTATCCGCCGTCCTATTCGTCCGACGCCATCCGTCGACCGTCTGTAGACCACCGTTCATCTTCCCCCGCTCATCCTCCCTCTTCACCCCCCCACTCTCCTAGCCGTCCTCGTGCGCTTTCCCCGACATCCCAGCGTCTACGCGCGACCTCCCCATCCACTCGTATGGCGCGCCACACGAACGGCTCCGCAGCTTCCCTCTCACTTGCAGGGTCTTCAAACTCCATGCATCGCGAAGTGTTACGTGCAGCCACTTGCCTGCTTTGCAAGGAAATGCTTCGACCAGGCCAGACCACAGGCCTCGGTATACGTGAATCGGAAGAAGTAGAGGTGCGCTTGCGGGCTCTCGCCCGACTTGAGCGCGTGTGGGGTAAAGGCGGCTCGTCTACGAACGGGAGTGCAACTCAAATTGGTGTGAATGTCAGTACGGCAGGAGAAGAGAGGGAACGGAGGCTGTTCACAGAGGCCTTGCGAGACGGTTATGTCCTTTGTCAGTAAGTCTGCTCCCTTTCTCCTTGGTTACCCAGGTAAAAGGAGAGCAACGCTGACGTCTTTTCTTTTCTATCAATTCACAGGCTCATCAACAAGTTACGGCCAGGGTCTATTGCACGGATCGACCCGCGAGAGGACGGCAAGCTCCGCATGTCAAATGTGACCAAGTTCCTTGCCTCTTGCTCTGCCAACGGTCTCCCACCCGAGGAGCTCTTCCTACGAGACGATCTCATTGAAGGCACGTCGGACTGCCTCGCGCGTGTGGCAAGGACTATCATTGCTCTCGTCAAGTGGGCAGAGACACCTCCCGTACCAACACCTGCTCGCCTCTCGCGGGGTGGAAGCAAGTTCAACCCTGTTAACGCAGCCGTCACGAGCACGAGCGCGAACGTGACCCTCAATTCCCCATACCGCACCAGCTCCTCTTCCCGCGTAGTCATGTCTTCCCCCAACTTGATTGCATCCTCACCACCACGCTCCCCACGATCTCCCACACGGAGCAACACGAGGCGCTGGACGCCCCCATCTGCTGGCCTTCCCACGCTACGATCCGATAGCCCAGACTTTGCCTCCTCGTCTAGCGACGCAGGGACTGCGCTCGGTACAGGCCCGGACGGCGGTGATACACCAACCGGGACTAGCGAGTGCGACGAGGTACCCCCGATCCTTCCACCCCGCTCACCCATGCGTTCGCGACCATCCGAGCGCTCCCCTGTTATCCCTGGTGTTGGCGATTCACGTATGTCTATTGCTGATTCGACGACCGACCAATCTATCGCATCAAGCAATATCACAGATACTAGTACATATTCGAGCCTGCTTGACACCGGCATTGGGAATGGTCGCAACTCGGGTGTGAATGGCAAATTTGGCACCATCCGGACTGTCACGACCGAGGCGACTTCGTTTGTACCGTCCGAGTGGCCAAGCATAACCCGCACAGAGGGAAGCGCGATGGCCGCATCCATAATGGCCTGTGACGACAACTTTAGCACCAGTGACGGCGTACACTATAACAACAACAACAGTAACAACAGTGATAATAATAGCCCGAGCACCGGCACTGGCATCGCGCTTGGTCAGCGCAGACGCAATGTTGATCCTCCTGTACGTGCACGCGAACGAAAGCCAAGCGAAACTGTGCCTGTCGACTTATCGCGAGTAGTGGAAGAATCCGAAGAACCCCTAAGCGGCGGTAATGCCGGTATGACACCCGAACGCCGCGTAGAGCGCATCAAGCTCGGTCAAGGCAAGTGGCCGGATGATTTTCTCCGGGGGCAGAATCATGCAGCTTCTCGCCCGATCGTGATCAGGAAGCCCTCTCCATCTTCGTTAGCCTTATCTACGGATATTGTTGGCCAAGATGAATTTGCGATTGCAGATCTTGCAGCCTCGTCCGTGTCGGTTTCCCCACCTCGCAACCTGGAATCATCACAGATGCAGCCCATCGCCCGGCGGCCTACACACCGTGCACGGCACAGCGTCGATGCCCCCGTTCTCGCACCCAAGGACTCCTTGCTGCCGCGTGACGCGAGCCCGGACGCCTCAGCGCCCGGCCCAGGGATCTTACCACCCGGGCGTATAATGTTGCGCCGGAACAGTACGCGGAACGGGATTTCCGGGCAGAGAAATGGAGTTTACGTGCCGAGGCGGAGCAGCCCCGATGGCGGTGGAAACGGGAGCGGGATTGACAACGACACGTTCGCAGCTATCCCGTTCCCGCGTGTCGTGTCTGGCGGCGAGTATGTTCCCTCACCCAGCTCTCTGAACGCACCTTTGCCGCCTTCTATGTCCGATTCACCTGAGCACACGTCGCCTTCCGGTTCGGGTTCTAGCTCTGGCTCAGGTAGGGCCGCCAAAGATTTCCCACCACCACTACTCCCGCGTGGCCGATTCCAAAGTGAGGTAGATGGTGCAAGTTCGCGCCGACGGCCAAGACCGAATTCGTACGATGAATTTGGTGCCAAGCCACGTCGATCCCGCTTTGAGAGCATGGTCAATCTTGGCGTTGCATCGGGGGAGCTCGCAAGCGCTAGCGATCTGATGGCACGAGATGCTACTGAGGGCAGTGCGTCTCGGCAGACGTTGGTAGTAAGGGAAGAGGGCAAGGCACCGACGCACTTTGTAGGTATTCCAGCTGCCCTTTTTGAAGCGGGTTGATTGAGCATGGGTGGACTGTTTTTTTTAGCAACTCGGTAACTGCATTGGACGTGGACAGTTCGGGTCTGTATACCGTGCGCTCAACTTGAATACAGGGCAGATGGTGGCCGTCAAGCGGATTGGGCTCGATGGGTTGAAGGAGGAAGAGATCGCGCAGCTTATGCGAGAGGTTGACCTCGTCAAACGGTTGTCACATCCTAGCATAGTCAAGTATGAGGGCATGGCCCGGGATGAGAATACGCTTAGCATCGTACTCGAGTGCGTGCCCCACTCACCCCTTTTTATCTTGCGCTTCGCTGCTTCCTTCTTGCCTACTGTGTTGTATTTGGCACTAACATTGGATACGTGGCATCATCACGTGCAGATATGCCGAGAATGGGTCACTCGGTCAGACGCTCAAGGCATTTGGCAAGTTGAACGAGAAGCTGGTGGCGAGTTATGTGGTCAAGATCCTCGAGGGTCTGGACTATCTCCACCGTAGCGACGTCGTGCACTGTGATCTTAAAGCAGCGAACATCCTAACGACCAAGACAGGGAATGTGAAGCTCACCGACTTTGGCGTCTCGCTCAACCTGCGGGCAATGGAGCGCGAGATCAAGGACGTCGCCGGTACGCCCAACTGGATGGCACCCGAGGTCATCGAGCTCAAAGGCGCGTCGACAAAATCCGACATCTGGTCTCTTGGGTGCACGGTCATCGAGTTACTCACCGGGCGACCGCCGTATGGGGACATCGCAAATTCCATGACTGGTGGGGGCAAACCTTTTATCCCTTACCAGATGCGCAGCCTCTGATGATAGAGAACTTGATTATTGATGGCAGTGATGTTCCGGATAGTAGAAGACGACTACCCGCCTATTCCTGAGCGCTTTTCTAGGCCGCTCACTGCTTTTCTTATGGAGTGTTTCCGCAAAGACCCGGCTCAGCGACCGAGCGCGGAGAAGCTGTTTGAGCATGAGTGGCTGAAGAACCATTGGGGCCTGAACAAGGTAAGGGCAAAGAAAAAATATAAATAAAAGGAAGCCATCAACCATATCCCCATATAACTTTTTCGTACGCGATAAGAGCTGACTCCGCGGACTTCGCAGGACCTGCGGCCGCAAGATAGCATCCCGTTCCTCCGACGAGTAAGCGCGGACCTACAAAAAAATGATGCCGCGCGCCACCTCATAGCGAATCTCGACTTGGTCGATACGGCCTTTCCCGAGTTTCCGCGTACGGGCGTCGATGATGTAGTGCTGTCGAGTTCACCAGGTCACCGCTCGTTTACCGGTGCCAGTGCATCGCCGGGCATCTCTGAACTCCCGCAAGCCGATCCGGACCTCTTCGACACACGCGAGCATACCTTTGTCAAGACAACCTTTAGCAAGCGTGCGTTTTTAGATTTTAGATTATATTTCTTACTCTGGAATGGGGGCTTCCCCATAACTGATCATTATACCCTCTCCAGCCGTCAGCTGTCGAGTGTGTTTGGAACCCGTAAAAAAGGGCGCCGTCTTGTGCTCGCACTGCAGTCTCATTGCCCACGCGAAATGCGCCGGCCGGTCGCCGCCGTTGTGCGATCTCCGATCGAAGCTGCTCATGCATGCCCATCTTGCAGAACGGGGCAGCCCCGTCGACATCTTCAACCTCCTGCCGAGTCCCACTACTCCTGCATCGGACGGGCTCGGTGCGAGCTCGTCGCGCGGTAGCCTTGACCGTGAGCGCGCAAACTCTCCCTCGCTCCCTCCGTCCTCTCCGCATCCACCCATAGCATATAAAGTCCTGTCGCAGTTCAAACGTTCGCGTGTCTCACTCACCCCCGATCCCACCCACTCAAACTCGTCCATCTCACTCGCCGGCGCTACCTCTCCTCCACCTCCCTCAACTCAGCAACAACTGCATCAGCAGGCTAGCAAGTCCCTGCTACCTGAAGGCAATGTGATTAAACGGAAACTATCCCTCCTCATCTTGACACGCCAAAGGGAGACGACTACAGTCAGGGATAGGGAACGCCCACTGTCGATCTCTAGCATCAGCTCGTCGCCACAATCGCCACCCTCCGCACACTCGAACAGCATACGGAGCTTGCGGACCGCCGCAGAGAGCATATCGAGCCGCGCGGCGCGTGTCGAGCCGTCCGCCGCGACCGACTCGTCATCCACTGACGCTCCTGTGGTTTTGAGCATGAGCCAATTCTCGGGTGCTTCGACCGTGCCGGACGGTGTTGGCGAACTAAGGATGGATAATGCGTTGCCCGCCTCCGCTTCTGCTTCTGCCTCTGCATCGGCGTCGGCATCGGCGTCGAAATCTCCGGCTGTCGTTTCTGCACCGGAGACGCACTGGACACGGCGCGGGCGTGGTGAGTCAAAAGGGTTGGGTGGGAATTGCGCTATCCAATAAAAAAAAAGTGTCAACACTTTTTATCCACCGTCGTTTCGTATTTGGATTGTTTGTGATCTTCTTTTACCTCTGTCGTTGTATGCCGAGGTCTTCGCTCTATCATTCACCCCTATCCCCCCCTTTTTTCCCCGTTCGTTTGTATGACTTATAATCGCCGATACCTCCTCCCCCTTTACCATTCTCCCTGCATTCCGGTTCACGACTACGAAGATATAATTAATTACCTTAACTACCTGCGCTTTCTTTGGTCTCATCCTCATCTTCCCATTTACCACGGACAATTGTTTTCTTTTTCCTTGTTCTCCCTCTGTCTCTGTACTGCACGCACTTCACTTCACTACACATCACGGTTACCTCTCCCCACGCCATACATAATAAACAACATCTATCAACAACAACTAACAACTACTACTACAAATCTCTTTCATTCCCCCATTCCCCCAAACGTGACGTGCGTACTACTGTATGTCCCCCTGTTCCCCCGTCCCGTCCGTCCCCGTACTGTAAAATCACGAACCGGCACCACTACTAATTATTACTATCCGATCCGATTTGAACGAATTTGTTTTTGGGGAAAATACAAATAAAACTCAAAAACATCCAAATTTGGCCTTAGCTCTCTGCGTGTGCAGTTCTTGTTTGTCACATTTCTAAAGGCACTCAAGCCCTGCGAGCTAACTTACTACTGTACTGTGCCGCCGCCCACGCTGCGCTGCACTCAAAATTAGAGACATAAAAATGTGACTTTTAATTTCTGCGTGATCGATAAGACATGGTAATACTCTAATAAAAACCATGATTCATAGTGTGTTCTGGCAGACCTAGCACAAAAAAATATGTTTTTTTCCTCACAAACTTCACTCTGATGCTTCATGCCCTGTCGTATCCACCGCCTGGTCATTATTCGCCATGGCATACAGGAGGTCCCTGTCGCCGCTCTCGTCCACCAACGAGCGGAACCTGCCATTCTCGAGCTTGAGAAGCTCGCTCGGCTTGTCAAACTCGACCTGGCATCGAAACGAAGGGGAAAAAGTGGATAGTGAGTCAAAGGCCCGATGAAATATTTCTTTTTTTTTTTTTTTTTTTTGCAAAAGACAGGAATAAGAACTCACGATGCGACCTGCGTCCAAGACCATCTAGAAATGAGTGGCTCTTTTTAAGTAGTAACCCAACACGTCGTATCATGATGGTTACGTACAACTTTATCGGCATCGATGATCGTTTGTAGGCGGTGTGCGACCGTAATCAGTGTCACGTCATTCTTGAGCACGTTCCGAAGAGACGTTTGGATGATAGTATCTGTTTTGTAATCTGCAACCCGCGTTAATTCACACGTAAGAGCTCAGAAGAGAACCAAGGAGGTCATACCAATGGCAGATGTTGCTAAAAAAAATCCTTGATTAGTCGAATTTAAAGACAGAAAAGACTACACAAAGTCACCTTCATCGAGAATGAGCAACTTGCTCCCGCGCACGATCGCTCGCGCCAACGCCAAGATTTGACGTTGACCCACGGAGAGGTTACTGCCTCCGCTCGCGATCTGGCTGTCCAGTGTGAGGCGGTCCTCGTCATCATCA
>QFDX01000957.1:0-36821 GCA_003315875.1 Lactifluus piperatus
CAACACAGCTACCATCTGCTATGTATGCTATGTAGGGATACTTGGCAATGTTATTTTTCCCTGATGAAGTGGCTCATCTCAAGTTTGCCAGATACCATCAAAATTGGACTGTGGAGGATTGGAAAAGGGTCTTATGGTCAGATGAGACTAAAATTAACAGGATTGGGTCAGATGGGAAGGTCTACACTTGGAAAAAAAAAAAAGAGGAGAACCACTTTCAGACAGAACCACCACACCTACTGTCAAGCATGGAGGGGGGAATAACCTTATGGGGTTGTATGGTGGAATGGAGTTGGGAAGCTCACAGAGGTTCAGGGGCTCATGGGTAAGGAGCAGTACTGTGATATTTTGGAGGATGGGGTGGTGGAAAGCTTTGAAAATTTGGAGATGCCAGAGGGGGAGAGGATCTGAAAGCAAGACAATGACCCCAAGCATACCTCAAACCTGGCTACAGCCTGAGAATGGTTTGAAGACAATAGCATCAGCAAATCTACAAAAAACTTTCTAACTTTTAGCTACTTTCAGTTACTTGTGAGCTTGCCAACAAGCTGCAAGACCAAAAAGTTAAAAAAGCAGAAAAGCAGTGTTAAAATTATAGAATGATAAATTACAATTAATTACAAATTACAATGATTATACTGTAGTTCACAAAGTAGGCACCATAGCTCCCCCACTACTGCATGTGCACATTACACATGGTTGTCGTCATCGCAGTCATCATCATGTGGTCGTGGTCATGAGGTGCATCAGGAGCATGCTCAGAGCCTGAGAACCTAGCGCTTGAAGGTCATTGGCAGGGTTGGCAAAAGTGATGGACGACATGGTATGTGTTTTGCGAGCCACACAGATAGTGTGTATCGCCTCAGGTAATCCAAGTTACAGTCGTGGCACTGGGGTGGTGGCAGGTACGGAGGTGGCACCTCGGGCCTGATGGTGCAGCAAGTAATCTGCGAATGGAATTATTTTCAAAGCAGGGGAAGGGGAGAGGGGAGACTGACCCTTGGGGGCTAGAGTGCTGTAGCAAGAGTGTGGAGGGCTTGGACTGGGTAATGACAGATAGTTGCAGGTAAGTGCAGTGGATGTCCTGTTTCCAGTATGGGAATGAGGAGGTGGCTGTCGGTTCTGGTTCAGTTTAGGGGAGGCCACTAGATATCACTGGATTGACAGCGACAGCATCACCTAGTCGTGGTTGTGGTTGTGGTCACATGTCGCATCGTGGTTAGTGATGAGGGTGGTGGGTTGAAGTGTTTCACTTGCTTACCTCGCAAGGACCCTACTTGGGCCTCCAGATACTTCCTTGGGGTCTCATAACCCCAAACATCCCCCTCACATCCCATTTGGATGGGGAGGAGGTAGTGAGTAAAAAAATACCTAAAATTTATCAGTAGAAAACACATGTGGGAGCCGGAGGGAGAGGCAGTGGTAAGAGGCAGTGGTGGCTGTATGGTGAAAAGGAAGTAGGAAATCATGACTTGGTAAAGAAAAAAAAAGTCAACCATGGGAATCATCCAAACAGGGTCAAATGTTGATGCATTGACGTGTCAACTGCATCAACTTTCGAAGTTCGATTGAGGCTTAAGACACTTCATTTATGCATAAGAGACTGCATGGGATTTCTGCAGCCAGGTATGCCCCCAGTTCCATTTCTACTCATTCTAGCTCACACCACCCAGGATGAGCCCTGAGACGGCCACAGCAGCTACAATCCACCTTCTCCCCTTCCAATTGGGATGTGAGGGGGATGTTTGGGGTTATGAGACCCCAAGGAAGTATCTGGAGGCCCAAGTAGGGTCCTTGTGAGGTAAGCAAGCAAAACACTTCAACCCACCACCCTCATCACTAACCATGATGCAACATGCGACCACAACCACAACCACAACTAGGTGATGCTGTCGCTGTTGATCCAGTGATATCTAGCGGCCTCCCCTAAACTGAACTGGAACCGACAGCCACCTCCTTGTTTTTTTTTTTTTTTTTTTTGAAATAATTTATATAGCGGGTTTGGGGGAACGCCCCATGCCGCGTCAAAGTAGCGTACCAACGACACTATACACTACTTAGCTACTGACTGTATAATCCCTTTGCGGGTCCTCCTCTTCTTTGAGGTGTTTAGTCTCTCGGAACGGCGGCCCTCAGCGACAGTCGTTGCAAATGCGGGAGTGGAAGATGCAAACTCGGAGTCGAACGTGTCCACGGGGTGAGACGCAAGCGCCGCCTCGCAGGCAGAGGTAGGAGCGACGGGCTTCTTCCGCTTCTTGCTGGGTTTAAACGTAGCAGATGAGGTGTCAGGGGGAGCAGGGGGGTTAGATGGGCCCGGCGCGCTCAGGGTAAAGGCTGGGCTGGTTCTCACGTCCTCAGGCCTAGTCCCAGTTCCTCGGCTAGCCCCTTTGGCCAGAGGGCATCGGTGTCTCTTCGCCGCTTTCCGCGCCGCGAACTTACGTCCGCAGTACGTACACGCGGGTTGTGAGGAGCGCTCCACGGCTTCTTCAGCCACTTTGCGCCGATCTCGCCTCAATGCGTGATTCCTCTTCCTTGCAAGTCGCTTCTTCTCCTTCTGGGCAGCGGTTGCCCGCCGGTCGCCCTTGGTGAGATTGAAGAAAGCTTGGGGGCCCTCCTTGTTGAGAAGCTCTAAGATATACATGAACATCACCTTTTTCACCACCAGGATGGGGCGAGGTACGAGCACAACGGCGCACTTGACCAGGTGAGCGTGGAAATGGGGAGCGAACTCGACCCAAAAAATTTTTCCGTCTTCGGCTTTCTGGGCTGAAAGGGCCTGGGCCCTGAGGTGGTCCTTGGACAGGAACCAGCGGCGTCGGAATATATTGAGGATGTCAAACACGGAAAGTTCCGTGTGCTCAGTAAGCGCCCTCTTCTTTGGGAGCTTCTTCCCAGGCGGGAAGTAGCCCTCAAGTGAGGGTTCAGCCCCCCTGGCCAAAGTATCCATGGTGGGGGTTTGGATGGGCTTGAGAATGGGGGTCCCCATGAAAACCCGGGTAGGTAAAAACTCGGGGGAATTGGTGCCAGGCTCGTCCAGCTGCATGATGGTGTCAGGAGGAGAGGAAGGAGCCAAAGGACGGGCTGCCAGAGCCGCCTGGTGCGCTTTACTCTCAGCAAGGGTGGGCCAAGCCAATCGTTCTGCGCACTGGGGGAAGTCAGCGTACGGGTATGAAGCAAGCAACGCGGCGTCGTGGGGCAGTCCAGCTGCTTGCGCAGCGGATGCCTCAAGTCGGGCGAGGTGTTCATCATAAGGGGTTTGAAACCTTGGGGCCATCATGGGAAAATCCGGTGATGGTGATGGTAAGAAAGCAAGAAGCGATGGCCACCTCCTTGTTCCCATACTGGAAACAGGATGTCCACCGCACTTACCTGCAACTATCTGTTGTTACCCAGTCCGAGCCCTCCATGCTCTTGCTTCGGCACTCTAGCCCCCAAGGGTCAGTCTCCCCCCTCCCCTTCCCCTGCTTTGAAAATAATTCCATTCGCAGATTACTTGCCGTGCCATCAGGCCCGAGGCCACCTCCATACCTGCCACCACCTCAGTGCCACGACCATAACTCAGATTATCCAAGGCAATACACACTATCAGCATGGCTCACAATACACATACCACATCATTCATCGCTTCCACTGACCCTGCCAATGACCTTCAAGCGCTAGGTTCCCAAGCATGCTCCTGACACACCTCACGACCACGTAACCACACCATGACCACAATGCGACGACTATGCAACAATAATGACGATGGGACATTACTTACTACTAGTATAATGCTATCTCCATTGTAATTATAGTAAGGTAAAAGTCACCAGGAACCCGCACGGGTTATGTAAGCCCCTAAACCCTATATAAACCCTAGGGTTTACATTTAAACCCTAGGGTTACATCACGTGACTGTGTCAAAAGAGAGAGGGGCCCAACTCCATGTCAAAATATTGCAATGCCAGTGCGTGTGCACCAGCTTCTAAGTAAAAATTATACTCTATATTGTACTATGGCCCACTTTCCTTGAGCATAGCTATTGTCTTGGGTGGCAGCGTGCGATGTCCATGATACTTCTTGTTGGCCCAAGTGGCTTGTGAGCTGGGAGCCCTGCTTTGTAAGCTGTAATAGTCACATGATACTTACTATGCGATCACGTGCGTGTGTCAGAAAGTGTCACAAGTTTTTTCAACTTTGCATTTTCTGAGTCTAAGAAGTGAGATATTGCATGTAAAACAATAAAAAAAAAAAGGCTAAGGCTCATTCAAATCAGAGAATTTTAAAAAGTTTGAACCCATCATACAAAGCTATCTAGGTAACCTTTTATTCTTGGGTGTAGAATGTCCTTCTGATGCATTTTTGCATGAGGAGTTAACAAGTATTTACAAGCCCAAATATTGGGTTAGGCTAGGGTTTATCGCTTACATAACCCGTGCGGGTTCCCAGTGACTTCTACCTTAGTAACAGCTGGCAATTATAATTTGCTTAATTATCTCACTTTTTGAAACTTGTCCACTTGTGAGCACTTGTCAAGCAAAAATGACGAAGTACTTGTGAAGAAAATATACCTGGCTTGTCAGCATGTTATTTTATGCACTTTTATGCACTTTTATGCACTTTTATGGCTTGTACGAGCTTGTACAAGCTTGTACAAGCATGGGAAAGTATTTTGTAGGTTTCCTGATGTAACATCCAAGTGCTTGTTTGGCCTGCCCAATCCCCTAACATTAACCCAATAGAACACCTGTGGGTCACCCTCAAGCATGCTCTAAAGCAGTACCCAACACCACCAAAAGGAGTGCATGAGCTATGGGATAGGGTGGCTAAGGGGTGGAACAAAATTCCACCAGAAACATGCCAAAGGCTTATAGAAAGCATGCCTAGGAGGATAGAAGCAGTTATTAGTGCAAAAGGGGGTCATACCAAGTACTAGTGGTGTAAATAAAGGAGGGTCAAAAAACTGTCCCAATGAGTGATTATTTTGTTTTATTTATTATTCCATCAATATTTATGCAAATCACATGACCTGGGGCTTATAATAAAGCTAACATAAGGTGGTATAAAATATACATTTTACAGGATGCCACTACAAACTGCCATTGAGTTATTAGCAATGCAATGCAAAGTTGCCAAACATTGGAATGGTTTTTTGAGCCACTGTAAGCAATGTGTGTAGCTGTCATGCACATCATGAGGCAGCAATGGTCAACATCTACACTATGACAAACACATGGCCTGTAGTCATCAGAGAGAGTGGATCTGATAACTGACAACAAGTACCTTTCTACATCACTCCACATCCTCAGGTTTCTGATTGTATGACAGCCAGATGCCAAGCATTAAAACATTGAGCAATGCCTTCAGAAACTCCTTTGGGGTTGTAAGAAGGCCTTCCAATGCTGTCTGATCATATCCCACCTTGGGGATGAGCACCAAGTTCAGACAACCATCAGGCTCCACTCCACAGTTAATATACTTATAGGTTGTTTCTGGGATGTGGTCAATGATGGGCTCAAAGTAATTGAATTTGTAGTGCTCTGCCACATCATAATCCTCTCGAGGGAATTCAGTGTGTATTTTTGCACAGTTGAGTTTATATCCCTTTAGGTAGAAGATTGGCATCATGATGGCTACCTCTGGGACATCAGTAAGTAGGATTTAAAAATGTTCAAGTGGCTCAGATCCGAATTAAGGAACTAATATTGACAGGACATGACAAACCTGTTCGAGCGGCTACAGATATGGTAAGTGAGACATAAGCGATGTACAAAAGGGAAGGAGCTAAATGAGATACAAACCTCAGATCCGAATTAAGGAACTGAGGGTTCAGGTACAGTAATCACATCCTTATAAGTACTCGTGGCTATGTATTCCAAAAGCTTGAAGCAGTATTATGAAAGTAGAGAAGTTCAACTAAGAAAGAAGTTAAAGAAAATAAGCCTTTCTACTACACAAAATGTCAACGCGTCTGATCAAGAAATGGAACACTAGTTCTAATGAAAAGTCGAAGCGTCACATGGAGCGCTTACTCCAACAAAAAAAGCATCAAAAGGGAACACAATTTACTGGGCCACTCTAATCAGTTGTGAGGAGAAAGAAAGGTAGAATAATTACAATCAAAATTGGTTTGCTTATATACTGTATACTCCTATCCCTGACCCTGACATTGTCATGGCCCCCTTTCATCAGGTCACACAACATCACATGGCATTATTTCAACCTGCAAAGCTAACATCAGGATTCCTGATGTGGCATCACCCCTGAATTGGACACACTGGTGTCAAGTTGGACTGGGCACAGATCTTGTTGGGGCTAGGGATAGTATGTGGCAAGTCCATATTAAACCTGTATCTTCTATACTGCATTTGGAAAGAATCTACTGGCTTGCATACTAACCACTGTTAGAAAGTGTAATGTGAGCTCCCATCATCTGCTCATCCTCCTTAGTTCTATGTTGATCCTACACTGATTGTCATATACAAAGTGCAGTTGTGGCAGTTATTAAAAAAACACATGGGATCCTTCATGATTGTAGCTGAGCTACACTGGCATTTAGTGGGTTTCTGGCAGTTTGATGGCTGCATAAGCATCAAAATTCAAAAACCATCTACACTGAGGATCTTGGAGTGCCATTTGTGATACTGTACATGCATGACACATTGACTTTTGGTTTCAGAGTTACTGCTGTAGTGTTGCCAAAGTCCAGTTTGGTCCAGTTCAGGATCAGAGGGATGTGAACTGTGAACTGGACCCTGGACTGATTATTTTGATGGGGAGGCTGAGTGCAAGGGAAGCTGAGCATCCAAGTATGAGGGAGCATGTCATGCCCTGTTGCAGATGGGGGGGGGCTCGCACTGCTTGGCACTCTGACAGAGGGGTGCCAAATGCCTAAGCATGATGGAGTGGCTTGCACCGCATGTACCTTAACATTATCTTAGCGACCAATGTAATGAGATAAGTGAGAAGATTAATGTTATTAAAATAAAGTAGATAACCACTTAGATATGAGTACCATTGCAGTCAAAACCAATTGCAATTTGTGCCTCCCCTTTTAACTTTATTGTAGCAGTCAGAAAACAATCACATTACATTTTCCAATTGCCCAACTCTGCATACTACAAGCTATTGAAATACATTACTTGACAGACCCCTCTGCCAGTGGATCACCTGTTGAGATTGGTGAGATTGGATCATGGAGATGCCTGATCGCTCCATGCCTTCTGTGAGGTTCCACCTCTTCTGTTTTACTGTACGAGCCTGTGGACTCTACTTCCATTTACCTTTACTGCAGATCCCCCTTTTGGGGACTTCTACTTAAGTTTGTATCCTGTCACATACAAATGGGTGCGCATATATGTGCATGCATAGGTACTGTTTCCCCCCCTATATCAGACTCGATCAGGCCTTTAGGGCCACACTTAAATACCGCACTCTAGACACTGCAAATCCCTCAGTTCTGTGCAAGTGCTTGGAGACTGAGGTGAGCATCATCCTTTGTTACTTAGTCTTGTTCAGTTATTGATTCCCATGTAGTATTATTGATACTACTACTAGGCTACAAGGCCACTCGCGCGTGCTAGCCTAAGTCGGTACAGCCAGACTTAGACTTATTGCATTTCACTGCACATGGTTCCCAGACCGATCTACATCAGATCTCCCCATAACTGTCACATCACCATCAAATGCCATAATCAAGGCATCAATGTGTTGGCCAGCCTGATGGGCTGCTGCGACATGCCCACTACAGTATGCACTTTTGAGGATCTGGAGGGCTTCGAAGGTTTCTGTGGACAACTTGTTTTGGCATGCAGAACCTGTAATCCCACTGGCCATCATGCCCCTATCCTCCCTCCACCTATGACACAGAAAGAGGCCCCCCTTAGTGCACTTGATGCTGTTAAGGATGTAGCTGATAGATACACCGAGGCAGGCCTCCAACGTGAATACCTGGCAGTGGCAAGTCCTTCCAAACACCAATCAAAACACCTTGCCACTGTCAATAAGATCAATGTTAGAAAAGGAGTGATGGACTCAGTTTGAGGAGAGTAGTAGGCCATAGTAGTACTGCTGCTCTGATGCGGCACATGTATCTCATCTTACGAAGTCTGTGAATGTAGTTCAAAAATTGATTCTAAAAAAAAAAAAAAAAAAAAAATGAGGCAGCACAATTGAGCTATTCTTAGGCTGCACAATTATGGGGGGTGAATGAGTAAGGGGAACAGAAGGGTGATGGATTCCAAGCATACTTTAGGAGGTCTCCCCTCTTCCTCTTCTTGCCAGCCACTGGGGCAACTTTGGATGTGGGTAGGTAGTGCTTGGATGGTAATGGCGGGAGAGGCAGAGACAGAGGGCAAGCCAAGAGCAGTGGCAGAAGGGGCAGGCAAAAGCAGGCCAAGTGGCTGCAACTGGGCAGGCCATACAGTGGTGGTGGGGACCCACAGCAGGGTGGGCAAGACTGCAGAAGGACAGGATGGGCAGTGGGGGTGGTGCAGAATGCAGTGGCAATGATGAGGGACCACACTACAATGGCAGCGATGTGCGTGGAGGCCAGGTGACTGGCGAGGGGGCTGCAAAAGCAGCAGCGATGGGACAGGCAATGGCAGTGGTGACAGAAGGGCAACACTGCAACAGCAGCTAGGAATGAGGGCCCATTGAGGGGACTAGAACAAATGATTCGAGCAATGTGAGCAAAGGCACACAAGTCAAACAAGCACGTGATCAGCGGTGTTGTGGGTACGGGTATGGTATCTTGGGCATGGCCAGAAAGTGACACCGCACCCGTACCCCTGGTACCCCTGGGTACAAACACCCCAGTGTTACCCAAACCCCTGCAGAACACTAGTGACCACCACCACCAACATGTACCAACCCCCTGCACCATGTGCTGACCCCCAGCACCATGTGTTGGCCACCAGCACCATGTGTTGGCCACCAGCACCATGTGTTGGCCACCAGCACCATGTGTTGGCCACCAGCACTGCACACTGGCCACCAGCACCACACGCTGACCCCCAGCACCACATGCCAACCACCAGCACCACACACCAACCCCCAGCACCAGCACCAGCATGCAGCAACCACCACCACCAACATGTATCAACCCCCTGCACCATGTGCCAACCCCCAGCATCATGCATCAACCACCAGCACTGTGCACCGACCACCAGCACCATGCACTGACCCCCAGCACTGCACGCTGACCCCTAGCACCATGCAGCAACCCCCAGCACCATGCAGCAACCCCCAGTACCATGTGGCAACCACCAGCACTGCATGCCAACCCCCAGCACCACATGCCAACCCCCAGACCACACACCAACCCCCAGCACTGTGTGGTGACCACCAGCACCACGCACTGACCACCAGCACCATGTGCCAACCCCCAGCACCACACACTGACCCCCAGTACTGTGTGGCAACCACCAGCACCACGCAGCGACCACCAGCACTGTGTGCCAACCCCCAGCACCATGCACCAACCCCCAGACCATGTAGTGACCCCCAGCACTGTGCAGCAACCACCACCACCACCACCTGCAGCAACAACCACCACCACTAGTAGCCTAGTTAGTACTTATTCCTGTCCCTATGTAGACCAATATAAGTTTTTTTTTCTGCCCCCTACTTAATTTGCTTGTGAGCCACTTAGGATGGGTGAGTATACTTTCTTTGCAACTTGTACCTTTTTTTCTTTTTTTTTTTTCACTTGTTCTTGTAGAAAGTAAATTTAAGTAGAAAAAAAGAGTGAGGACCTTCTTATTTTAAGGAGTGTCTCCTTAATTTAAGAAGCATCAAATTTTACTTAAATTTACTTTTTTTTTAAAATAAGAAAAAAAAAAGTAAAAAAAAGTAACTTGCCATTTTCCTGATGCAGCCAGTGTGCATATCCCTACTAGTAATGTTGCCAAGCTGAGTTACTCCAAGTATAAATGAGGCAATAACAGATCTAAGTGGCCTGAGCAAAGGTGGCATCAAGCTGCCAAGATTGGTTTGAACCTGTTCAGAACACATTTATATATTTCATTGGCTGGCTGAACCCCAAACTGGACTTTGGGTCTGGTTCAGAAAAGTCCAGTTCAGAACCAGACTTTGGCAATACTATACTGCTGCATTGAAATGCTTGTGTCTGCAAGCATTTCAATGCAGCAGTAACTCTGAAACCAAAAGTCAAGCAGGAGGGGAGCACACCTGAAAGTGACACTGTTCAGTAGTGGTCCTAGTGGCGTCATCCATCGGGCCGATCGGACCCGGTACCACAAACAAAAATAACAAAAATGGTCGTGTATGTGCACTTGACCCGGGTTTTCACCTCCTGCGGTTTCTTCATCTATACATTGTGGTGGAATGGGGAACGTAAGTTGTTCTCCAGCGTTTTCTCGCATGTCCTCATGTGCCGATCTTGTACCAGGGTGCTAAGGCAAAGCAAAAGCGTGACCGCAACGCCGAAAAGAACATGCCAAAGGGTTCCAAGAGCCAGTCCAAATCGAATGAAGCTGCGAAAAACATTGTCTGTTCGATCTGTAAACAGTCCTTCGTAAGTCTTTCGACTTCTTTTCCTCAATGGCATATGGAATCATGACCTTGTTGCAGCTCGTAACTACCCGAGAGCCTGCGTATGTGGGGTTCTCATTTCGGTTGTTTGGCACCTCTAACACTTTTTCATGCACCGCTTCAGTCTTGTGGAGCATTCTCAGAATAGGCACTCTAAGACGATAGCAGATTGCTTCCCAATTGTGCCGAAGTAAGATGCTGACCTCCAGAGGTTCTGGGAAGTCATATAGCTGTGGAACTTTCGATGTTTGAGTGGTATAGGTGACTCTACGGCTACTAGTCGGCTGTTAAAAGTGTGGTTCCAAGTAGAGGAAATGAGATTGCATCACTCATATCGGTAACCCACATTAAGCGCAATGGAACATACGACGTGGGGCCTGTAGCATACTGACTCTACAAACCGAATGCACCTGTAGCCCCACTTGCATTTGCGCCAACACTCTGAAGCCGCTCCCCGACTTTCTTGTTCGCCTCGAAGAACTTAGCCACGCATCGGTCGATGCAGACACTTTCGCCTTTATTGAGATCCCCCTCCGTGTAGCGCGTGCTGATACACTTAGCATGGCATGTCCTGAAAAGGATGGATGAGAAGTACAAAACGTGGATAAGTCGAGACACTTGCGAGACAAGGCGGTTAAAAATGTCTGTAACCATTTCCAACCTGGGGTCTTGAACATAAGCGATGGTCAGGGTGAGGGGAATTATAACGCACTCTTGTACGGCCATCTCCATACGTTCTGAGTTGACTACACCTGTAGATGCGGTAGAACTTCGCCCGAACATTGACATGATTTAACGGGCAAGCGTTAAGACTCGGAGTAGTCGTACTCGAAGGATGTGTGGCGGGTTTGTGACTGACGGACGCCACGTGAAAGGCTATCACAATTTGTCGCGTCGGTCTGATTGCACGCGTCCGCGACCGTGACATGGAAAATTAAGGCCTCAATGGACTCTGTCAAATCAATGGGCGAAACAACAACTTTATCAGTTCACAGATGTCGCTTTGTAGACTTTACGCCCTCCGCCATTACTGCCCTCGCGTTTCCTCCGTTACCCTTACCCATTGTTAAGGGCAAAAAGAAATCAAATACCCAAGACAGGATACTGACATTTGGCCCTCTGTTTGTCGGTCATGCTAATGGTGACATTGGTATCTATGAGTGGACTGGCTCAGTAGAGACAGTTGAAGCACCCCAAGCCTGGGTGGTGAGAAAAGTGCGCGCCCAGTGGTTCCATCCTTCTGGTGCTCCGCTTAACTCAATTTATCGCTCAGACACTCTCTGGGGTGAACCCGTCCAAAATCGATTCCCTCGCACTTACACTCAAGCAACCAGGTGATTTTCAAGAGGACAATGTTCCTTCCGTTTCCGACCTTCGCCTGTTCAGCACTGGTGGAGGTAGTGAATTGACCGAGTGGGACATAATGCACGCGACCATCCGTGTATGTACCCGTTCCATTCCCGCTCATTCCGCTGACATTCCTCTTCGTTCAGAGGTCTATACAATCGCAAGGCGGATCCATTTGGTCTATCGCTGCAAACCCTGCTTCGACGGTTCTCGCTCTTGGTTGCGAGGACGGATCCATCCACCTGTTGTCTCTGGAGTATGATACCCTTCAGCACCTTCGCCGCCTCGACCGGTCAAAGAGCCGCATCCTGACCCTGGCTTGGGGACCACCATTTTTGCCGGACAGGAGAGGGCACAGCCCCGCCCTTCCAGAGGGAGATGATAGTAGTGATGAAGATGAAAATGAATGGCACGATTCGTGGATTGTAGCAGGGTGCTCCGATAGCAGTCTGAGGAAGTGGGATGTCATTTCTGGGAGAATCCTCGACAGGATGGGAACGGACAAAATCAGAGGTGAGAGGACGCTTGTCTGGGCGGTTGGCGTTCTCGGGTAAGCGAATATCTCCTCCTCTGGAATGGAAACTCACATCACGCAGCGACGGAACCATCGTATCCGGCGACTCTCTTGGAATGGTAAAGTTCTGGGATTCACAGACATGCACGCAACTACAAACCTTCGAAGCCCACGGAGCAGACGTGCTCTGCTTAGTCGTTGGACCTGTGGGCGATCCTGTTCTATTCTGCTTGGTTTCTGACTGATTGCCCTTAGGAGGGAACTTCGGTGTACACATCCGGAATCGACCAGAAAGTGTCGGAATTTTCGCTGGTCGGATCCTCCACGAAGGGCGGTTCGATTTTATCAACCCCCACCAGGTGGGTACGAACAGCGTTCAAACGAATGCATTCCCATGACGTTCGCGGGTTGTCTATGTGGCCACCGTATACACCTCTGCCTTTATCTCACCGGCGATCCTTCCCAACGAGTGTTGCCCCTCTCCTCGTCTCTGGCGGCTTAGATATGTCTATCATCGTGACACCTGCTGCTTCCCCTCAAAATACCACTACCCGCATTGCTAATCCTTTGGCGACGAGCGTAACCACCACGTTTGAGGATGCTTATCACAGAAGAATTGCATATTCTTCCGGCGCATACGGAACGGTTGGCCTCCACTTAGCGAGGCGTGCACGGTTAATATTAAGCACCAGTGACACTAGCCTGCAAGTCTGGCGCCTCGCAGAAAAGTCTTCGCTTGACGGAGACCCAAAACTGGCACTTCCAACGGAAGGCGTTGGGTGGAACAAAATGCTCGAGATGGATTTGCGTGTGCATACGAATCTTGTAGCAAGTGCAATATCGGATGACGGCCGGTGGCTAGCTGTCTCTGATGCTTACGAGACTAAGCTTTTTCTGTTGCAAGTAGGCGTACGTGGTTTTCCCACTGCGATGCAATGCTTGTTCACCTCCTCATGTGCAGTCCTTTGCAGACGACTTGAAGCCCAAGCGCGTTCGTAACTTCCAGAAAATACTTCAAGAACAACTTCCTGATAATACTTCAGGACGCGGAGCGTCGGCCCTTATCTTTTCACCCGACTCTTCAAAACTTGTCGTAGCCACCAGCGCTTTTGTGTTCGTACTCGACCTTTTGTTTGATTCCACCTCCGCGAGGGTGCTTCGGAGGTTCGACCAACACAGAAACAGGAATTCAACAGTAGAAGGGCGGTTTTTGGCTGGGCGAAGAAGCGATACTGACCACGAAGGGGATGCATCTGAACCTGACTCGGACATTGATGGATCTGACGATGCAGATGGTGTGGAGGACGATGTACAACCTCTTCACGCATCACTCACCACGCCCGCCACAATCACTCGCATAGCCATAAGCCCCGATGGCCAATGGCTCGCAACAACGGACGACCACCGGCGCACGCACATTTTCAACCTCGACGCGGTGCAACACCACACTTCGCTCCCTTCCTTCCCGCAGCCTGCCCACGCCCTTGCCTTTGCACTCAATGCGCCCTCGCTGCTCATCCTCGGCTTCGCCAATAACACCCTCGAGATCTACGACGTCGAAACACGCCAGTTCCCACCGTGGTCCCGCGCGCTGTGCTCCGCGCTCCCCAAACGATTCACCCACCTGCATGACGCCATTCTCGGTGTCACGCTGGAGCCTCCGGCGGCAGCAGCAACGGCAACAGCTCCTGATTGCAGCAATAACACCAGCGGCAGCAACAGCGTTTTGGCGCTGTTTTGGGGCGCGACTTGGTTGTGCAAGGTACAATTTGACGCGCCAGTCGGATGGGGAGGGTTTGAGAAGAAGCGGCGGAGGCGGCGCAGTGAAGGTGCCGACCATGGGACTGACCGTGATAGAGGCGCTGCGCACAACTTCAAGCTTATCACGCAATATCGACAGATTTTGTTGGCCGACTTTCTTGCACATGGCGAGCTCGTCGTAGTAGAACGCCCGCTTACAGACGTGCTTGCGAACCTCCCGCCTGCATACTATAGACCAAAGTATGGGGCGTCGTAGTTGCATTTATAATAAAAAAATGAAGTGTAGCCAATCTATAAATGATACTGGAAACATGTCTAACAGATCTAGTTGTGAGTAATGCTAAAACGAAACGAAGCGCTTGGGCCTTTTCTAGTGAGCATGAGATTGGAATATTTAAAAAAAGGGGGGAGTGCTAGTGCTACAATGTGAAATAGGCAAACAAATGACAGGTAAATATCTGGTGTTTTGCAGTTACGACGTAACTTGTGGCACCACAGACTGTTGCTCCAATGTGCGAGATAAAGCGTCCTGCGCGTCTTGCTTTTCACCCTCACTATATGGCATCGATTCAGAATTCGTAGATATCAACAAGAAATGGGCATACGCTGCATTGAGGAGGGAGAGGTAGAGCGTCCAGAAAACGCCGCACGTTTGCTGAAACGGTACACGATATGGTAGCGGCATGAAGCGGAAATTGATAAACTGTGGCATCGCATATCAACGAATGCTCAGAGATGTGAGACATAAGCAAACTAGCCTGTGCGACGGGCCAGATCTTCCAGTTGGTCAGTAACGTTGGTTGATACATGTCATTGAACTTGGCACGGATATGTTGCGAGTCGCGACCCTCCATCACACCCATAGAACTGAGAAATACGGAAAGCTGTGTTTTCCCAGATGCATTGGTAAGCGTCACTGAAAACAGTGCACACAGTCCGGTGGGAACGTACGCCGATGGGTGCCATGATAAGCTGATCGACAGCAACCCTCTTGGAGAGTGCGGTAAAACTGGTTGTACTCCCTACTCGGGAGCGAAGAGGGAACTTGAGCTCGAGATACTTGTACCATCGACCGATGAAAGGGCCTAAAGCTTGTCAGAGAAGCATTGTTTCGCTGATGGGCAAGATACTCACTTATGCCAGCCCCAAAGCAAAAGAAGCGAAAAGTACGGGCAAAGTCGTAGCGAGGATATCGCCCGTGATCAGTTCTAGGTTTAGTCTAGATGCGAGTTAGTGGTGGCAAGTGTGAGCAGAGACAAACAGACGATCTGTTCTGAGAATTGAGCAACGGCATCACCAAGGGCGGACAAAGCACCGCCTGCAACTGCGAGAGTGACATGGGGATTTGCCTCGAAATATTTTTGATAAAAACGGGCAAGAGTGAGCCTGGACATGATTGAGAATAGGGAAAGTCAAGAAGCGAGAAGTGAGAACCGTACTCATACAGGCGCGTGGAGCCTCAGACCAGAGGCGGAGGCGGACGTTCTTACACTCATTACGTGATTCTAATTGATCCCGTATCCCGCGCTCGGCCGAACAGTTTATTATACTGTATTACAGTACTTAGCACGGTGTCATACCAGTTCTAACCTAATTCAGTAACGTTTCCCTTCACGACCACCACGACAAGTCCTAAAACAGTGTTAGTCAAGGTACTGCACGTCGGGCCAGCTATACAATGCATTCAGGAACGAGTCTACAGTAGTTTAGTATCCCAGCCACAAGTCGTTGCAGGCGGCGGCAGCAAACAATCTTGGCAGGGGAAAGCTTTGCATGGCACTCGTCCCGGAAATGCAGATACTGTATGGACACGTACCGCCAGTTGGTAAGGCATAATCCTCCCGCCCTACCACACGCAGAACCGCATTGATCCAGCCACTGTGCGTGGTGATAGATATGTCTACGAAACTGATGACATCTTGTTTGCTCGGGTCGAGCGAAGGGTGCACGCACAGGTTTCGTCGCGGTCATTCTCGAAAATTCCGTCCAACACCAGTTTTGCGCGCCACTCCACACTTTTTTTGGCCTCACGCTCCAAGGACCATAGCACGTCCTCCTCGTTGAATCCTTCCTCGAAGTCGAAGTTGGGAAAGTCGTGTTGTATTTCTGATCGTGTCCTTCGCTTGTCGCATGTATGTTCACCATTCTCTTCTCGACAGTTCTTGGCCAGAAAGGTGTTGGTTAGCGCGCAAAAAGGCACACATGATGTTACCTCGATAATAAGGGGTTTAAGATTCGCCGGCAATATGCCGTCGAAGGTAAGCTCAAAAGTACGAATGGCTCTTGTTAAGGGACTGCAATAAACCTTCTGCGGGATCGGAACGCCGCGCAGTATCTCACGCTCCCATGCGACATGCGCATTACGAGCCTGTTCTTCACCAATGGCAGTAAGGCGAGGATCGGCTACACAATTGGAAGAATTTCAGACAACGAACCAAGACGGCTAATTTAATAACGCACGTCCCCATATGAGTTCAGTGTCCCCATCTAATAGCGCCCATTTCCTTTATGTCTCGCTCTAAACGACCCAAACGCGACATTACGATGAGCAACACATACTCGTCCCATGCCTAGCAAATAGATCAGAGAGACGTGGTACGAATTAATAGATCTCCTACTTGATGACCATACTTGACTTCGGCAACATTGTCTAGGGTACAGTCGGGCCGTGAGCGCACTGCAAAGATGATTGAAGGGAAGCTTACCCACGGTTACCCTCACCGTGTCGTCCGAGGAAAAGAACCTTGTACGAAGCGAATTGTGAGCAGTTCAAATTCAATCTGCGTATTTCGGCTTCAAACTCGGGCCAAGATCGCGATACGAGACCAAAAAATTCAGGAGTCTATTCCAAAGCGATTGAGCAGCCCATACGAACGATCGTCATGCTGCGCTCACCGGCCCAATAACAATGGATGCGTCCGTTGGCACATCTTGGATGAAATAGCCCGAAACTGCCTGAGCAGCGCACAAGTGTATTATGATGAGAAATTGGGGTAAGGTTACTAGGAGACACACATCACCTCGTACGTCCTTTCGGGCATAGCGGTTTGCATGGGGAGGGGTGGCAAAACGTTTGCCAAAAATGGACGCCGTTTCTGATCTCTCGCTCTGCCCCGGGCCGATCTCCTTTACCTGATATAAATACTCGTTGCAGGTAATCAGTTCACGGGCACCTACAATTCCCATCAATCTCTAGGTAGCCATGAACTTGTGTAACCCTAATCAGCCGCGGGATTATATTGCTATTTCCGACCACGCCCTGTGAGCCGTGATCCTGGTTGACATTCTTGGTGTGATCTTGAATTGTCTCCTTCGTAGAATCGGCAATCTCAGAACTGCTGCCTTAGTAAGTACCTCGTCTACATTACAAGTCTAGTTCTAATCTGGCTCCGTGCCCAGGTCAGCACTGATGGGTCCAGTGAGAGTCGACCCAATACATTGGTTTCCTTTGACCCACCTCTTTCACCGATTCTCATTCATAGTCGAGAGTTACTGTGTGCCTAACTTTGATTCTCCCTCGGTCTTTGCGCGGATTCTCGACAAGGACAAGGTAGCTTGCTGTACATTAATGTGTGCGTCACCTGGGCAATTGACTCTTGGACTTTGCCTAGGGTGGCCACTTTTCCATCTCACCAAGGATCCCCTTTACCACGAAGCAGAACTATCTTCCCAGTTCAAACGTAGTATCTTCTATATCTCTGGTGTAGCCAGGTATTGATGTCCTATTCATCCAGGTGTTGCAAACCAAGTGATTTTACTTTTCTATGAATACCCGCGTGGCTATCTGAACTTTTCGCCGGATATAGGTTTCTGAATGAAGAAGGCGTTGTTAGTGTCACCGGTGAGTGCTTCTAGTTGCACGTAGCACACTAGGTATATCTATTTATTTTTTATTATAGATTTCCTTCCCCGTAATCCGGCAGCAACTGCACAGAAGCCCCTTCTACATTGGTTGATCCGTCGCGTAGAGGTACGCGGCTCCCCATCTGTGCAATATTGTGGTGGTACTGATAATCTTGGTCTCGGTAGGTGGTGCGCGGCAGGCAGTCGATGCGGGTCGAGTGTGCTCCCGCCTTCAACTATGCGCTTGCTGAGCACCGCACCTCACTCGTTCCTGATGACACAATCCCTGCCAACGGCGAGCATAGTCCAGACAAACAAAAGAAGGCACTTTTTGAGTCGAATGGTCTAACCCTCGATCTTCGTTTCGTTGCCGAATCGGTCATCGATGGCGTCACATCCCCCAATGTCGAATTGCGTTCCCTTGACCTGAGGCCTTGGGGCCATAAGGGTATCAGCATCAGTGCTGACCTAGACTTAGTGGAAGGCCAAGTCGTCACATTTGTCCTCCGCACGCCGCCAAGCATAACGGAGCAACATATTCTGGACCCAACTATCCATGCAGCTCAGCAGTTCGGCGGTTCTTTCGACCGTAAGTCACATTACCATTGTTGGGCAACTTTGTCGCCCAAGACATCACCCTCTAGAACTGCCACACGGCAATACCGGCCATCGCAATAAAGAAGATCCTCTGCTCACCAAGGTATTCTCTCCTTGTCACTCACCCATGCATCGCTCATTTTTTTCGAAGAACCTTCTTCGCGATCTTCTTCAGGGCACTAGTGACTACTGGAATGCCTGGATCCGGAAGTCTACATATGATGGCTCTTGGAAAGAAGCAGTTCATCGCAGTGCGCTCGCCTTGAAGCTGCTCATCTATGAGCCAACAGGTTTGGTAATTACTCCAAAATCTATAACAGTCGTAGAACTCGTTGGCAGGTGCTGTGGTTGCCAGTCCAACATTCAGTCTACCTGAGTTCATCGGCGGAACGAGAAACTGGTACGTTTTGGCATCCAGTTAGCCGAGCGTCACATCTCTACAGCTGACATTCACCATAGGGATTACAGAGCATCATGGATTCGGGATGCATCCTTCACGCTTTACGCCTTGATTCGTCTCGGCTTCACTCGAGAGGCCGATGGTAGATTCACAGTTGATCTCCCAGAACGTCATCTAACCTAACTTGTTCTCTCACAGCCTACATGGAATTCATCTATGACAGGTTGAAAGACAAGAACCCCGACGGTTCTCTGCAGATAATGTATACCATCCACGGTTTGTTGACGTTCTGTTCTATAAAGGCCCTCCTGACAACGTTTCTTACTCAAGGGGAGAAGATTTTCCCCGAAATGGAACTTACACACCTGGACGGGCATAAGGGTTCGAAGCCGGTCAGAATCGGTAACGGTGCCATAGACCACATTCAACTTGTGAGAGTATCGCTGCACATATCAGGGATGGCTAACCTCGGGACATATTTAGGATATCTACGGCGAATTGTACGACGGATTGATATTCTCATAGATCAACAGAACTAATTTATACCTCACCAGGATGGATTGTATTTACCTCGGGCAGAAGGTGCGCCAATACTACATGTCTCCTTTCCTTGCTTCTCAACACGCACTCGAAGTTTGGCAAACCTCTTGTAAGTTTATGCCAGCTATATGTAGGATCTGCCTAATAGGCCACCCTCTGCCAGTCATACGAAATATGGTGATGGCCATCCTTGATTTGCTATGCAATTCATTCTTAATCGTCTCCCTTGTGACAGGGTTGCGGTTCGAGAGCTGTACGTGCTGCCATGATACTGACTGGCGATCCCCTAAACTTGGGACATCGTGAAACAGAGTTGACTGTATGTATCCGCTTCTCATATCGGAACCAACCTCTGAACACCTTTGTTCTGGATAGTCGTGGTTGCTCATTACAATGATCCTGATTTGTGCGTGCTGTGCCCTCTTTATGCTCTGTCTTGCCATGGTTTGAGCCGCCCATTTTAATCTGTCGTCTAGATCAATTTGGTCAGTCCACGAGAGAGAGGTTGTCAGCTTTGTCCTTACTAGCAACGTTCCTGCCAGGGAGGTGCGCAACAAAAAGAGACACTTCACAGTAAGTTGTTTTCGTTTCTTCAGAGTACATGGTTGAATGCTCTTGTTTCGCAGTATTCCAAGGTGCGCAATTTGAAGCCATAATACAAGACCGTTGATCCTATGAATATCTAGATTATGATGTGGTACGTACTGGATCCTACAGATCAGAAATTGGTACCGTTTTTCATTTACGGCGTATAAGGGTGGCAATTGACCGGGGTCAGTAAGAAGTATCGACTCTCATCACGCTACTTATTCCTCCCATAAGGCCTCCGGCTTGCGGACAAGCGCTCGCTCCCTTGCCCCAGGCGTAATCAGTGGCTGGAAGCACGCGACGAACTTTATGAACAGATAATGCAGAAGGCATGGAACCCTGAGAAGAAGTTCTTCGCACAGAGTTATGACGAAACCGACGTCCTGGACTCTGCCGTACTGATCATGCCTCTTGTATTCTTCTCCACGGCGGTAAGTCTGTTTTGAGTGACATACTCAAACAATTTAAGCACCACCTCGAAAGTCTGATCCACGCTTCCGGAGCACACTGGATGCGATCTTGAAAAGTCCAGAGCGCGGTGGTCTTACAGCCAACGTAGGTCGAGCAGTGTGCCTAACACAAAAGCACCGCCGACCCTAAAGCTTGCATGTAGAATCTCGTCTATCGTTACAACACAGCCGAATCCGACGACGGGGTCGGTGGGGAGGAGGGTACTTTCTGCCTTTGCACTTTATGGTCAGCAAGTTCTGATCTCTCAGGCTTGTGCCATGATCACGACCAATGCACAGGTGTATCGAAGCCCTGACACGTGCGGGCGAGTTTGACAAGGCCGCCTTGCAGCAGTCAATCAGAATGTTCGAAGTACGAGGACAAGCTAATGCTAATGGTGGTCAGACTAATATCGGACAGGATTTCCTCGAATATACTAACCATGTCGGACTCTGCACGGAGGAAATTTCCCCGTCAGGTGAAGGGTGAGTACACCACTTGTTCTTTCGTCGTCAGCACTGACCCCAATTCGTAGTCTTGGAAATGCCGTGCAAGGCTTCACGTATGTCCCGTCTTCATAGCTTCTACGTGATGAATGAACTGAGAGGCCTTGGTCAGCCACGTTACACTTATCTCAGCGGCATTCAATCTCTCCAGGACTATGAAGAAGAGGAGGATGTAACTGTGTCAATGTTGTCACACCACGGAGCAACGAAATATCATCTCGCTCTTTCTTGTAACGAATGGAGTAGTTATTGGGGACACTGGGGAAACTTTTCAACCAAGCTGTATGAATAGTGAAATCAGCGAGATGCTTTGTAACAGGAGTTTATGAATGGGAAGTCTAGAATAACCGAAGATTTCCTGTTACTTGGTTGACCAGCTCTACTGGTGCTGCAGAGAAACCAGCAACATATGAGAAATAATCTCATCATTTATAACTGGGGACCCACCAGGTCCGATACCAAGAACAGTCCTTGAGCCGGCCTCGACTTGGGTCCTTCCTCTAAAATGAGTCGTTTATGAGACCTATGTACAAAATGCAGCACCAAGGCTTACGCATCCTGAACCGAACGCGCGCAGAGATTCAAACTCTTCGCAATAGCCTCTAATTCTTGAATTTCTTCCTCCGAGGACGCCTTCAGGACAATTTTAGCCTGACTAAGAAGAGAGTGAGCCCGATATTTGAGATCGGCGAACAAGGAGCCAAGTTTACCCTGTTACTTCCCAATGGCGGAGTAACTTTGCATGACAACTCAGTGGCATTTCAGCTTGCAACATAAGGCACTCAAACTCACTTTTGGATTCTTCTTCATCAGGGCTTTGTAACAGGCTAGCGTCGCATGTCTGTCCAATGCCAGTGCAGAGAGGTTAAATGCTTAGCGGGGCGCTCCAACGCCATGTTATGGAAATCATTCATACGGAGCAGGAAACGCACCCGCACTGAGCGGCAATCTTGCCAGGCGTCATCTTAAGATCCGTCCTCACAACAAGTACCTTTGGGATTGTCGCACCAGAAACGTAGCCAGAAACATCGGTTAAATATGACTTGACAGGCGCGGAATACTGAAAATTACTTACGAGCTTGCAAGGCTGCAATAGCCCTGCAGTCACAGCAGATAGATCGCCATCGGCAATAGATTCTTCGTCGTCACTGGGGACATTGTCTTCTTCCTCCGCCTTGGTTGGGTGTTCTGGCCGGCCGTGGCATTCTCTTTCACGGTGGGCTGCTCCGTACACGAACCCGGCAGCGGCGGAAGTCACAGAGATTGCTAATGCAAGAATATCTGTTATCACCCGTGAGGATCCTAAACGGTCGAGGGGTCGAGGAATACCAACAGAGCGATGGCCTTGTCATCAGTTGCGACCACCAGCTCATTGTCGGCGTGGTGCAATGCCGTGACGGTGACCGTACAGTATTACTGTACTCAGGCCGCAAGTGCGATCTTTCTTTCACGCGTCACGCGATGAAGATCGTGAAGTGAGTAGTGTGATTACGTATTCAACTGTTTTCTCTCTCTCGGTCCGCCTGTTGTCCTTCTCATTCGTGCTTGTGCATTCCTCTCATTTAATTAAGGGCATATTTGAGCGGTATCATTCTTCGCACAGAACTCCCTACCTAGGATATTCTTCTGCCCTCTACAGAATGTCAGAAACAGCCGCGCCTACCGCCGTACCGCAAGATGGCATTGCAGGCCGGAAACCTTTCTCCATGCTGGAGCTCTCAGAACCCACGCTGAAAGGTCTCGATGAGATGGGTTTCAAGACGATGACGCCTGTTCAGGAAAAGTCCATCCCCCCACTTCTTGCGGGGAAGGACGTGCTAGGGGCAGCGCGTACGGGGTCAGGAAAGACGTTGGCGTTCTTGATTCCTGCAGTCGAGTTGCTCCATAGGATGAAGTTCAAGCCACGGAATGGTAATTGTCATTAGCGTTTCTTTTTTTCTTCCTTGGGATTAAATGCTTTGCGTTCCCCTCAGGAACCGGTATTATTATCATCTCGCCAACACGAGAGCTTGCTCTACAAATCTTCGGAGTAGCAAAAGATCTCATGGAACATCATTCGCAGACGTTTGGAATCGTAATGGGAGGTGCAAATCGGAGGGCAGAGGTTGAAAAGCTAGTGAAGGGTGTCAACCTGCTAGTCGCAACGCCAGGTCGGCTGTTGGACCACTTAGAGGTGAGCAGATTAGGTTCCGCGAAGATCGTTGTTTTGGTTGAGTGATTCCCAGAATACCAAAGGGTTTGTTTTCCGAAATCTGAAGGCGCTCGTTATCGACGAGGCAGATCGCATATTAGAGATCGGATTTGAGGAGGAAATGAAACGTATCATTGCGATACTACCCAACGGTGCGTTTCTTGTTTGATATTTGAGGCTTGACCTGAAAAAATCACAGAAAATCGGCAATCCATGCTCTTCTCTGCCACACAAACAACCAAGGTGCAGGATCTGGTCCGAATATCATTAAGACCAGGCCCCATCCATATTGACGTGGACGGAGCCGAACAGACGAGTACGGTCACAACATTATCCCAGGGATATGTTGTTTGTCCGTCAGACCGTCGCTTTCTCCTCCTATTCACTTTCCTCAAAAAGAATCTCAAAAAGAAAATTGTGGTATTTTTCTCCAGCTGCAATTCGGTCAAGTACCACGGCGAGCTGCTGAACTATATCGACATCCCTGTTCTCGATCTTCACGTGCGTGCTCATTGGTGGCTCAGATAGTTGGCCATTCTGACCTCATATGTTACTACAGGGGAAGCAAAAGCAGCAAAAGCGAACGAACACGTTCTTTGAGTTCTGCAACGCAGAATCTGGCATTCTTCTCTGCACCGATGTCGCCGCGCGGGGCCTGGACATCCCCCGCGTTGATTGGATTGTGCAATTTGACCCACCAGACGACCCGCGCGACTACATTCATCGCGTGGGGAGAACAGCCCGTGCAGGGAAAGTGGGGAAGAGCCTACTCTTTTTGTTAGAGAGCGAGCTCGGTTTTCTAAGATTTCTCAAAGAAGCCAAGGTGCCGCTCAACGAGTTTACGTTCCCAGCAGATCGAATAGCGAACGTACAGTCACAGGTAAGAGCTTCATTAAAATTACTAAGTAATGACAGGAGGCACTAATAATAATGCAGTTGGAAAAGCTGTTGCAGAAGAACTACTTCTTGCATCAATCTGCCAAAGACGGCTATCGGGCATACCTTCAGGCATATGCGTCTTACTCTCTCAAAAAGATCTTCGACGTGAACAAGCTCGATCTAGCTAAAGTTGGGAAAGCGTTTGGTTTCGCCATTCCACCACGAGTAAACATAAGTATCGGAGGTGGGAAAGGGGGTGCGGGACGAAGTGGTATTAAACGAAAACGGGAAGATGATGAGGACGGGGAAGACGACGAAGATGAGGTCATATCACGGGAGAAAGTACCAGTGTCACGGTCAAGGGAGAAAGGGAAGGAAAGACGGATTGAGAGACTGGGAAAGCGAAAAGTGGAGAGAGAAGTGTACCGAAAAGGAGGGATAGCGAAGAAGGCCCATTGGAGCCGATGATGGAGTTGACTTTGTTAGGTCATGCCCGCGGGTGCACGATGTCGCGTGTCATAGGCGTGTATTTATTACATAATACATTGTCGGTTTTTGCCCATACGCCAGCCTAGCCGCTGCAACCCCGCTCTCGCTCACTTCACTTCACAAGAATTACTCTCCTCCCCATTCTCGCTCTCCTCTCTTCTTTTGAACTGTCCGTTGTAAACTCCTAGGATGGCTACTACACAGGTATGGGTTGTTTCATACTTGTTCATGGAACACGCCATTCTCATCGTGTTTTTATCGTGTGGTGGCGACAGCACTACGTTTGGGCTGGAGGACACTTCATCCTCTTGATTTCGGCCTTAAGATATATCTTGACTTGGGCTACTTTCAAAACACCCTCGTCTTGGTGGTATATGAGTTCGACTCTTTAACTTTACTAGTTTTAAACGTGCTCTGATCGTGACGTGTGCTGCAGCCAGTTACATTGGGGCACTCGTTAGCTACTTTATCGTCTGTCAGTAAGTCGAACCTTTGTTCTTGTGATTATGCATGGCAGATATTAACCTCCACGATTAGAAAGTCGCTCGGCGTAAGTAGTTCGCATTGCTCATTCTATTGCCTCTTTGTCTTACAGCATGGCAGTTCCCCCAGCCAAACGCCGCGTGGGCTTGGCGTGCTCTTGCTGACGAAGTGCGTGAAAGTAGTTCTACATGATATGTCATTATTTTATTGACTATCTCTCATAGAACGTGCAATATCTCATTCTTGCGATTTTTTGGCTGACGTCGAAACCTATTGCTCGTAAGTTTCTCGTAATTTTCCATTACCCAATCATACCTTTCTCACTGTTCGCGATTCAAGTGTCCCTCTTCCCTTACACCATCTTCTCACTCTTCCATGCGCTCACCTTTACCCGTACAACTTTGATGCCCCAAATTCTTCCACCTGGCCCACCTGCCACGGCAGGTGGTGCACCAACGCCTCACCCGCTTTCGAAGAAGCTACAAGTCTGGGTCAGATGTAAGTTATTCTGTTCTTCATCGGCATGAATAAGCACCTGACCGCGCCCCAGCCAACTACGATTCCGCCATGAAGGTGGTGGCTTACACTGAAATTCTCATTCTTGCTCGCGTCATCTTTGGTGCTCTTATGTTCCGCAACTCGTTCCTTACACCGATCTTCTATGCGCACTTCGTCCGTATGCGGTTCTTCCAGTCGGCGTTCACGAGAGATGCTGTCATTCAGGCCACAGCAAGGATCGACGCCTACATCAATAGACCCGATATGCCGCCCGCTGTTAAGCGTGGCTGGGTAACTTTGCAGAGCTTGATCGGGCGTTGGTCAGGATCGACTTTGAATGCTCCCGCTGCGCAATCTCCGTCTACCCCCGGGACTCAATGAACGAACTTGGATGAGAGGACGGATGGCGAGGAAACTAGGTTATTTCGAGTCTCCACTGGGCTGTGAAGACTTTTGGTCGTAGTACTGTTACCGAGTAATCTACCAGTTCTGGCTTTTTTTTGTTCCTCGTTCTAGATTATATGTTGTCTTTGTGTATATATCCGAAGGACGCTCCTATGGTACTTGTGACGTCATTTGACGTTTGCACCTGTGGAGTAAAGCCTTGGTGTGGTATTTAATCAAGCTGTTCGTGTTGGCTGTAGAATGCAATCGCCGTTCCAACATGTCCTATCATCCTACAATCCAAGCCCCTCTCAATGACTTTGTCACCTCGTTACTCAC
This sequence comes from Lactifluus piperatus, assembly GCA_003315875.1. Taxonomy (NCBI): domain Eukaryota; kingdom Fungi; phylum Basidiomycota; class Agaricomycetes; order Russulales; family Russulaceae; genus Lactifluus; species Lactifluus piperatus. The sequence goes on from QFDX01000957.1 coordinate 26,343, forward strand.
TGCCGGGAGTTCCCTTGCGCACGCTATCATGGCTCTCTTCAATGTCGTCCTGGCATTCGGCCACTTTGGCATCGATAAAGTCGTACAGTTTGCCCAGATGTGTATCCAGTTAGGATTTGAAATTTTCCGGGGTGCAGCTGGATTCGTTATAGGTGCGTTAGGTTCGATAGGAGGCACAACGGGAGCAATCTAAATCGTCGTCTTTGCAGCCAACTTTTTCATGTTGTTGATTCTTGGTGGCGGCGGATATTATTGGTGGTCCACTCAATCTCACGCCAAGCAGCAGAAGGAGAAGGGACTGGTTAAGCGGAAGTGATGATACAAACGTTTAGCTAGTGGATTGGAGTACCTTGTCTTAGTAGTGTAGCTGTGTAACCATACACGTGAACCATATTTGGGTAAGACTGAAGAAGTGTACAGAACAGAGAACCACGCTCATGTCACGGATTCCTGTGCCAACTCATTCACCATCGCACACTCGTGTCCATCAGGAACCAGCTAACCGTGCCGTGTCACCTCTACCACCGTCTCGTCATAATTCGGTCCATTCTGCTCCCATGTCATCTCTATCTGGTCACGCCAGCTCAGCTGGCGGAAAGAAGCTGTCTAAGCGGGCTCTCGGTGACGAAGTAAGTATCAACGTCGTTTTCTTTCCTCAAAATATTTTTTTTGTGGGCCTGCCGTGTCAAAATATTTACCTTTCTTACCATATACATTTTGCATATTCTTTGGGGCTAACATACCTCTCTGCAACAGGCTCTACGTAAGAGGATTGAAAACGAACTCTCTCGCAAGCGCACCATCTCAACCACCCAGCAAAGTAGCCGCAGACGCGCAGGCAAACCTAACGTAGCTAAAGGCACTGTCGCGGCGCTCAAGCCTAGCCCTGCACTTACTGTACCAGATACCATCACCGTCGCGGAAGCAAGTCAGCTTTGCGCAGCCAAGAGGACTGATTGCGTTCTTGTCGTTGACGATGAGGAAGGACTAAGTGGAATATTCACTGCCAAGGACCTGGCCTACCGGGTGCGATACGAGACTCCATCACGCCGTACAACCTTGATAATCTGACGTGTTCGGTAAGGTCACCGCTGAGGGTATGGACCCGCACACAACCACCGTCAGTCAGGTAATGACTCGCAATCCCATGGTGACGCGGGATACTACAAGTGCAACTGAGGCTCTGCAGCTTATGGTGGAGAGACACTTCAGACACCTGGTAATATCTTCTTCACGCTAGCCCTTGTCCTGATCTCACTGGTTATACAGCCTGTCTGCAACGAGGACGGCAATGTTGTTGGCCTGCTCGACATCACCAAAGTCTTCCATGAAGCCCTGGACAAGGTCGAGCGTGGTTCGTCTGCGTCTGAGAAGCTGTATAGCGCACTCGCCGGTGTCCAGAGCGAACTCGGTGCCGGTCTTGGTGCAAACCCTCAGACAACAGCCATGCTTTCCTACGTGGAAGCATTGCGCCAAAAAACCGCCCTACCAGACCTCACAACCATCATGGACTCCCGAACCCAGCCCGCGGTGGTCGGCCCAAGGACAACCGTTCGAGAGGTCGCCCGTCTCATGCGTGAGCGCAGGACGACAGCAGTCTGCGTCATGGAACCCTCGGGCGCACCTGGTGCACATCCTAGGATTGCCGGCATCTTCACTAGTAAAGACGTTGTCCTGCGCGTCATTGCGGCTGGTTTGGATGCCAGCATGTGCAGCGTTGTGCGCGTTATGACTCCCCATCCCGACACGGCGCCCCCCACAATGACTATTCACGATGCCCTCAAGAAAATGCATAGTATGTGATGTCAACTTATTTGGAGTTTCTCTGTTCTAAGCTATGGCCTACCAGATGGTCATTACTTAAATTTGCCTGTCGTCGAAGAGGATGGCAGATTAGTCGCTATAGTTGACGTTTTGAAACTGACGTACGCGACCCTCGAGCAGGTACGTTCTAACTTATTTGGTTTGGAATTCCCGCGCTCATGTGTTTCTACCTCAGATGAACCACATGACGGCCGAGGCAGCTGGTGAAACCGCCCAGGATACGGAAGGCGGCCCTATGTGGGGCCGCTTCTTCGACTCTATCGGTGGCCATGAGGATGGCGAGTCGGCATATTCGGGTTCTCATTTGCCAGATCCACAAAATTCATCTTTCAGCCTCTCGCAGCTGCAACAGTCCCCACACTCTGAAGTGCACCCGAATGACTCAGCCTCTGTTGCCGACGACGCGTCTGCGTTGGGTTACGGCCCTAAAGTGGCCGGGACTATACCTTCCATCATGGGCATGCCGGTTCCCGTTGATGATGGCACTTACGTGTTCAAGTTCCGCACGCCGAGTGGAAATACCCATCGCTTCCAGGCACGGAAGGATAACATTGAAAACCTGCGCGACATCGTTGCCGGGAAGTTGACCGCTGACGCGTTCTTTACTGCATTTAAGCCGACGAATGAGGGTGATCCCGTTCCGGACCCACTCGACTTCCAACTAGCGTATACGGATGCAGATGGAGACACCGTGCTCATGACCTCGGACAGTGATGTTGCGGACGCGGTGAAGATTGCGCGCAACGCGGGTGTTGACCGCGCAGTTCTCATCGTCCAAGGAGGGCGAGGTTGGGCCGAGGCTGGCGCGGTCACGAGCGACGCCAAGAAGGCGGCGGTGCCTGCAAAGAAAGAAGTCAAGGAGGTCGAGAAGAGCGAGGCTATCCCGAATGAGGCTATTCAATCCAACCCCCCAGCTCCCGCGCACGAACAGTTGGCCGACGAGATCTTTGGCATTCCGCGCGACTTGGTACTGCCAGCAAGTATTGGTGCGCTTGCGGTTGTGATCATTGGCATGTTCACTATCTCGCGCCTCACAAGAGATTAGATGTCGTTTGGCAACCGAGACGCAGTGAGACACAATGTTGTGTTGTGGTTTCTTGCTGCTTCGATCTTTTCCGCGTCTTACGAATCGTGGCCCGCACCTTGTTTTCATCTTTTTTAATATAAATTGGATACCTTTCTCGCTACATGCGTCCACTCCTTCCATAATTCCTTTGTCCTCACTCCCTTCCTTACTTTACGTACGTTCTGCATCGATTGGAACGAGAAAAATTTAAGCCCAATGACGTTTAGCTGCACGTGATTCATAATCGCCGCTGTGCTGGAATTGAGCTCAACAGACAGTCACTGAGTGGATGTGTATACTGCCCGGCTGCCAGTAGTATGGCAAAAGCTGAGCGTGATGACGCTCTGAACACGCTGGTGCGCACATACATGTCGTTATGCGAAACAAAACGATAGCTCAACGTGACTAGGCGTCGAGGCTGTTCGCAGCCATGCTGGACGACATCGTGGTCGATGTCGCGCTCCAGTCTCACCAAGAGGTAACACGGAGCAGAAGAAAATGCGACGTCTGCCAAACACAGTACGTTCTCTCCTAGCTGGCCTTGGTCGTCCTTGCTGAATGTTAATCAACCGCCTCCACTGGTAGTTGTAGACAAGGTGCGGCATTACGCATATTTGCCTCTGCGGTGTGAGAATCCCCGAACTTACTACGGAATTACGCGCATGCGGTCAAAAAAAAAAATGCATTATTTAGTCCATGCGCCTAACCTCTCTAGCACATCCGTAGTTGCTGCTGCCGCAGTAGCAGTAGCAGCGGCAGCATCCTCGTCACAGAGCACACAGCCTGGCTCAAGGCCAGGCACACCGCCCAGAGATGCGGGGACCCCAACGGCTGTGGGCACGCCCACTAGCAGCTTCAACAAAGATGGAACAGTGCTACTAGATTGTGTCGGCACCTGTGGACGAGCGGTACGTGTCGCGTGATGTCCTCAGTGAATCATGAACACGAACCCCGCGTTGTTGTTGACGGTTTGGTTTTTTTTTTTTTTTTTAACATGGGCACCAGATATCCTCAAACCGCTATGCGTCGCATCTGACCGCCTGTATCGGTACTGGTACGGGTACGCGCAGAGCAGCGGCACGAAATGCGACGTCCAAATCAAAGTAAGCAGAATTGTTTACCTGGTGTTATCTTTCTCGCGATTGGGGGGATATAGTTTTTCTTCACTAATGCTGGGGCTGGACACGCTGCAGACTCGGTTCGGACGCGGGACGCTCCGCCTCGCCATATCCGGGCTCGGAGAATGGAAATGTTTCTGATCATAACACACCTCTTCCCCCGCCGGGACCTAAAAAGAAGGGCAGACCACCAAAAAATAAGACTAAAGGTACTGCAGGTGCCGCGTGTTGTGCATGGAGATTTGGTTCATTTTGCTGTTTGTTTGTTTGTTTTTTCAAGCTGCCATGCAGGCGGTGAGCAGCACCAATGACGATGGGGAACCGTTGTCAACAAATCGAAAACGGGTGCATGCCCCTCGCTTTTTCAATTGTGGGATACTGGCGATTGACTAGTCGTGTCGATGCAGCCAGGTTCACCATTATCCTCACCAGTGAAAAATATGAAGAAGCAGAAAGTGTCTGGTACGTCGATCGTGCAAAGTCACCATCTTCCTCCTGCTAATGGTACTATTAGGTACCCCCCTTTCGCGACCTGGAACCGTGAGAATGGCCGTCTACTTCCATCATTCATCCAGGACACTGACTTTTGGCCAGACTACACCCCTTGGCCCTCCCGGGACCAAGTCTCAATCCAAGATACCCTCACGTCTTCGCGAGTCGTCGATCGCATCCCTCCTCGAACCCGACGCAACGGGAGCCTCTCCTGGTTCACGTTCTTCCTCTCCTGGCACCGCGGCCACTCCAACTTCCAGCGTTCTCGGGAATGGAAGGGTGAACGGTACAAGTGGTGGTGGGGAGGAAAAGAGGACGCCTTCCCATATTCCGACCCCACCAAGGCCGCCACTGCCAGTTACGAGACGACCAGAAACGGACTATCTCGTGGGTAAGCGCACTATTTCTTTTTGTTTTTGGTGTCAACCAGTGGCTGACTAGGACCTTGCGATGCTCCAGATGTAGAAGGTGACGAAACGGGTTCCTCGACGGACAGTAGCGAATGATAGTATTTAAATGGATGTGGTTGGCTCTTGCGGATTGTGATTTTGCACAGGATATGTGTTATGCTTACAAGCCTCTGTTCGTTCGCTATCTACTGTTGCTTTGCTAGATTGTCATGTTGTGCTAGGTCGGTTATAGTGATTGTACGTAGTGGTGGTAGAGTTCATCCAATTTGGGGTTGCACTCTCATTCTTATCCCGATCTGGCTACTGCAACTTGTCCTCCTCCGTCACGATCCTTGATCGCATGACGACAAAGGGTGAAACATCCACCACTCAAACTAAAGCTGCATGGTTAATTGTTTTTTCGTGTGACTGCAGGTTTACCACTTTTTGTTACCCTCGCGCTGGGACTCGGAGGCGCCTCGCTCGGCTACTTCCTCGGACGTAGTTTTGCACTGCCTGCAGCGCGTGCAGAAGCCGACACTAGTCCTGTAAGAGGACGAGAACGTGCATCTGGGAATGTCGGAGAAAACAAGGACGACGACGGTGAACAGGATGATTCGGACGCGGAGGCTGATGATCATGACAGTGATCTGCTCAGTCGGATAAAGGCCGAACCGAGTGAAGAATGCAAGCTGGTACGCAGCGATCCGGCCCATCCCCCAAGTGGTCCTCTCTCGCCTATGTGTGCTGACTAGAAGGACCTAAAAAAATGTTACATGTATGATGGGACGTTTTAGGTTCTTGTGGTACGAAGCGACCTTGATATGACGACGGGAAAGATCGCTGCACAGTAAGTGGTCGGTTCTCGAGATTGCACAGCTGAGTCTCTCTGTGTCGCCGTAAAGATGCGCGTACGTTTGGTCCCCATGGTTGTGGGTCTCTGTTCTCGTCTCACGTTGGTTGGTTGCCTAGACATGCCACTCTGGCATGCTATAAGGTGCTCTCTCACACGAATCCTGCCGTGAGTGAAGTTCCCATGGCGCCTATCTCACAGCACACACACATGAACTCATACGTCTGTACAGCTGCTGAGACATTGGGAGCGGACGGGGTACGCTCAATATATTGATTTGACACGCTCTGGTAAATAGAGCTCGCATATGTCAGGCAAACAAAGGTTGCGCTGCGTTGCAGCAGCGAAGATGAAATGCTATTGCTTCAGGCCCAAGCACAGAGCCTTAATATCTGTGCGCGGTCTATCCAAGACGCGTAAGGATGACATTCTCCATGCTATCTCCAACATGACACGCTGACGCCAAAACAATTACTCAAAGGGGGCGCACTCAAATCGTGGCGGGGTCGAGAACGGTGTTGGGAATAGGACCAGGTAAGCAGGGCTCGATCAAGTGTTTCTCCATTGTGAAGAAACATTTTGGGCTGACGTGAATCTGAAGCACCCACGCGGCTTGTCAACCAGGTTACAGGGAAGCTCAGGTTATTGTAATAGATTGTGTGATGGACAATAATACATGATAGGCTGACTGGCGTGGCAAAAGAGAAACCGGATATGGGTAGACTACATGGTCTTGGGACTGGCGTGAATGCACAAAAGCGGAGGCTATGAAAGTGTGTTGGAAGCGGCAGCGGCAGCAGCAGACTCTTGGGCTCGCACGAAGGAGGTAAAGAGGGCGATAAAGATGGACAGGAGGATGAGCATGATGAATGACATGACAGAGAGGATGACGGCTGCAAGAGAAGGGATAACTAACGATGAGTGAGCGCGAGGAGAGAAAAGGTATACCTCGGCGGGGAAGGTGATAGCCTGGGCCTGGGATTGTTGTGTTATTGTCGGGCATCATAACTTGGTGTGGAGTAGTGTTGTGATTGGTTCATGGGACGTTCTCACGCCCACGGGTCCACTGGACAACGGGTCAGCTCATTTTTCAGGTTCCGTATTCCTGTCGAGTTCCTCCTTTAACCTAGGCCGGTCCTCTCACTTTCTTTCATACTTTCAACCATGTCATACCCTCAGACACAACGACTGCAATCCCACCCTTCTTTTGATACCTACAAACCTTCGTTTGACAGCCTCACAGATCCCAATGCCGATCCCTTTACTGCAAATGCTCACCACAGGTCATATGTTCTCGATACATCATCTGTACGCCTCATTCCCCCTCACCGACATGTAGTCCTTTCAGCCTTTTAACTGCCCTCAGAGCGAACAGAAACGCGATTTCGATGACGATGATGACGGGGACATGGTCCCGCGAACGGCATATCCCCCTCCTTCACAACTTCCACCACAAAAGAGCCTTAAATGGTGGCAGAAGGTTCGAACTTGTCTCTTCATGGGCTTATATACCCCAACTGTTCCTCATGTTTTCCATCTTTCCCCTGTAGATCTTACCAGATTCAATTGCCTGCCGCCTTTATGTTATCACTGTATTGGTGGAAACAACAATCGATTTAGTGATAGAAGGAGACCTTCTATTAAGATTCCATGAGGTAAACAAGGAATCGCAGCAGACAAATGAGCTAGCAGCAACAGCATCGAGGAAAATGCCCGTCTTTCTTTCAGTCTTTGCCTTGGCGCAGTATGTACTACTAACCCCGATATATCTCCTCCACTGAAAATTTGTCCCCAGTGTTTTTCAGCTGGCCATGGCATTGGACGCCGTGTACGCTCGTAACACTTTGCAATTTTTCGCCCTCACGTGAGTCTAGCTTCCCCTTTGCCTCGATAATGTATCAAACCTCTTTCCTCTTCCCCTTCTTCCAGGGTTTTCAACGCCCTATTCCTTTTTTATGCTGTCATACAATCCTCAGAAGTTCGCAATGCCACCTTGGCTTTGGACTCCCAAAATGGCTTTTCACACCTCCCCGTCAACGTTCTCACGACCGTCCTTCCAATCGTTATTTCTGTGGCAGAGCTTGCTTACGTAGCTCTGGCCTGGACGATCTACAACGAGTTTGGCTGGAAGGTGTACAAGTTCTTGGGAGCGGACCGGCAGATCAAGAAGATGTTCGCGGTCTACCAGATATTCCAGTGCCTTATCAAGTTTGACGTCTTCTTCTGCGCCGGTTTCTGCGTGCAGATCACCTTCCTGGTGTTGGACAGCCACTCTTTGGAATTCTATATCACTTGTGCCTCGCTGCCGGTCTCGATCATTCTATTAGTAGAGGGCCATCTTGCAGCGCGTTACGAGAATAAGTGGATGATGACTTCATTCCTTTCTGGTTGTGCCGGCGCTATGTTATACTTCTCTTACAAGGTAGGGGCTATGGCATTGTTTAATACCTACTCTCTCTGACCTAAAAACTTAGTTCGTTAAAGTTATTATCGAGAAAAATACGCCACAATTTACTCATGTCTGGGAGTCACTTACCACGTTCGGTTAGTTCATGTTTTGGCTTCACATATTAACACTCTTGACGTCGTCTCAGCTGTTATATCCATCATTCTACTCCTCATGACTTTTGTCTACGCATCGATGGTCCTGCGAAACTTCGGACGCGGCCTAAAAGACCAGAGTACGTGGATGTCTAAACATTGTCTACTCATCTATCTCTAACCTCGTTTTCCAGTCTCAAGGAAGCAGGCGAGTGCGGGTGCCAATCACAGCGCGTACCCGTCGTTTTCTGTACGGCCTAACCGAATGAGCATTGACTAAACCTGCTCCTCTCGTCCTTTCATTCCCACGGGCTTGTATTTTCTGTGTGAACACCTCGCCGTGCATCGATACTGCAAATGATCTACCGACGGTCTTATATACCAGTCGTCATACTTTCATTACTCCACCCGTATTTACCTTCAGGATTAGTGTACGCTTGTGTTGTTGCTGGACTTCTTCCAAGCGTCATACGCTCTTCTTTCGTTCTTCTGTCTTGCCTCCCCTCGATAAGCCGGGAGGGCAAGGCTTATGCTGGAGAGCGAGGTGGTGCTTATATATATATATGTATTTGTTAGCCAACCTGAGCCTGCCAACCTGATAAGTCCACGTGCACAGTTACTTATGGCCACCATTCCAACTTGTGAAGAACTATGACCCAAAGGTATACCACCGCACCCTTCTTAAACATCCTCGCAGACAGATCTACCATTTCTTATAGGCATCGCGTGTCCCGCACCGCCCTTGGGCTCGACGCAAGCCCTTTACATGCCCCTACTCCGCCCGACTCGGGACGTTCGTCGCCGTACCGGCCGTTCAATAATACCTTGTCAGACAGCACGGCATTTGCAGGCGCACACTTCGCAGATGACCTCGAGGGCCAAAACGACGATGCTATTCAGGGGCTCAGCGCAAAAGTGAAGTTGCTCAAAGAGGTGTGTAATACTGGTCGATTTACTTTTACTTTTTTTTCTCCCTTTCCTTCTCCCCTCCCCCCCAGGCCCCACTTACTCCACTCTGCTTATATTCTCTTATTGGCGTCAGCGCAGCCCTGCTTGTCTTTTTTCTTTCTTTTCTTTTTCTTTTTGTTTTCAGGAGCGCTCACGTTCCGTTCGCGTGGTTGTGTGGTGGTCTTCCCTCGCTGCGTTCTGACGTATGATTTTTTTTACGCGATTTTGGAAACAGATCACGATCGGGATTGGGAACGAGGTGCGCGAGTCGACTGTTCAACTTGGTCAAATGGTGCGTTCACATTTATTCTTTTCCCCCCCTTTCACCCCTTTCTCATCTCATCTCTCTCTGTGTATGAATTATGAATGCAGAACGATGCATTTGCGGAAACGTCGGGTATACTCGCTGGCACATTTCGACGGATGAATAACATGGCGGAGCGTCAGGGGTGTCGCTGGTTGTGGTATATCATCTTTCTCATCTTCATCTTTTGGTTTTTTATCGTCATGTGGTGGTTCCGACGGTAGCATTCAAACCCGCTCTTACCCACCCTCGCGTCCGTTGCCTTTGTCATGTTGCCATTTATTCATACCTCGTTGTACGCGTATATCTCATAATTACTATCATAATGCCGGGCATGCTATCAGATACGAATAGAATTCCTTCCACCCATCGAAAAAAGGGGGAAGGTCAGATCACTCTGCCGTGCCAAACACGATTCGTGGGATTCTAGAGATGAGAACAGGATGTGTAATTTGCTGCAAAAAACTCAGACACAGTCCATGGGAGATATTATAATTGAGAAGGCAAATAAAATAATCATCATAGTAGATAATCTATCGATTCGAGAATGTCATGTTCCACCAAGCAATTCCGCGCGCGCGATCTCCAGTATCATGCGCCGACGCAGGAAAGGCATATTCCTTTGCGCAAAGTTAAAGGGAGAATCTATGCCGCGTGAGAGAGCCTCAAGGAACTGGCACGTGAAGACGCCACAGTCGAAGCCGTTCTCCTGCTGAGGAGTATCCCGGGGGCAGTAGTTGACCCAGCCGGTCCAGTCAAATGGCTTAGCTTTCTTGTTACGATGCTCGAGTTCGACGTATTCGCGTAAGAGCTAACACCATGTGACGTTCAGAAGGAAGGCTGAACGAAGGCAGGAAGGACGTACGTCAAAAACATCCTGCCGCCTCACCCCCATGCTATCGAATGATTCTATTCGGCGTCGGCGAAAATTTATCGCTGCCGCC